>CAWUFW010022115.1:0-103294 GCA_963921515.1 Calotriton arnoldi | reverse complement strand
GTCTTGCATCATTGCATGAGCACGAGTTCGAGCAGTAGCTGCAGTGCAGTGGCAGTGAAGCGGAGACCGATACGGCGCGGTGGGGCAAAGTGAAGCGGTAGCGAGAGACCAGGAGACCAGGAGACCCCCGCTGGAGAGACCCGCCTGGAGAAGCCGTGAGCCGCCGCAGAAAGCAAGGTGAAGCATTACAGGGTTAGCAGGAGCAGGAGCGGCGTAGGAGCGGTGACGCCGCCTGCCTGCCTGCCGCCTGCCTGCCTGCCTGCCGCCGTGACGCGGTGTTGCGGGAAGCTGGGAGACGGGAGTCGCGGATCCCGTGAATCCCGGGATTTGTAACAGGACTGCGGGAAGACTGCGGGAGCCACCATAAGGCCTCATAGAAGCTGAAGCGTGGGAGCAGCGTGGGAGCATCAGGAGGCAGCGGTTCCAACTGTCCCATTCCCAGCAGTCCCTGCTAGGGGAGCAGGGGACTGCAGTGGTAGCAGAGACTGCCGGGACCACAGAGAGGAGGCCGAGGCTGAGGCTGAGGTGAGCTGCAGGTGGCAAGTGACTTGGTATGGTTGTCCTGGGTTAGTGGTGGTAGTGGTGGAGCCAGTGGTGATCAGCTTCAGAGTGCCACCCGTTGTAGCCACCAGCAGCCACTGCGGGCCCTCTGCCCTCTTTTCACCACAGCATTGCCGCGTCATCCTTGGCTTCATTTAGGCACAGAGGCATAGAGTCTCAGAGGCTAAGAGGTCACTAGGGGTCGCTAGGGGCCAAAGTGAGCAAAAGCAAAAGTAAAAGCAAAAGCACCATTAAAACTAAACGTAAAAGTAAAAGTGAAGCATAAGGAGTACAAGGAGTAAAGAGGGCTGGGCAGGCGCTAGAGTTGGTGCTAGTTTTGGCTAACCCGACCCTCACGAACTCCTTGGGCTCAGTAAACCGTGTGTTTCAGCAGCAACAACGGCAGGGAGCAAGTACCGGTAACAGAGCAATAGAGCCCGTCAGCAGCAGCCACCAAGGGAGGCACGGAGGGCCAGCAAAAGGCCAGCAGATTCGGGCTTAGTAGGTGGCATAACCGGCATAACCGGAACACATAGGACCATACAGGAGTACACAGGAGCTCTCAGTGCACCCAAGAGGGAAATACATAGAACAACTCAGTCCCCCAATACCCAATACCTAAAAACTTTGTAAACATTCAACTCAACTCCCCCCACAAAGGAAATGAGATCGGGGAACATTCTTCAAGTGGCAACAGGCAAAAAAACAAATAAAACCAAATCTAAAAAATCTATTGAAGAAGGCTTACCATCAAGCCGAAAAGGAAAGGCTTCAAGATCGAGAGAGAGGTTGGTCTCAGCGCCGACTCCGGAAACAACAACGCTGAGCCCGAGAAGCAAAACCGGGATTCATAAATTCTTCTTTTTAAAGGACCCAATGGCGGCGATTTACGCACCAACAGTCGAGGCCACCCAGCTGCCAAGCCCTATTTTCCCAGATAGAACAAATGCTCCCTCTCTACAGGTACTGGCAAACACCAACGACGCACCAACAGGGAAACCAGTCCCACAGAAATCAATGATAGATCTACCAGCGAGAAAGCTGGTAACCGTAACTGCACAGGTGCACCAGTTTAAGTCTATAACAAATGTAAAGGAAACAACTAGAAGCGTAGTAATTGAGGGAAGCATAGAGGAATCTACGGAGGAAAAGTTAAAGCTAAACAAATCAACCAGAAGCGTAGTAATTGAGGGAAACGTAAACGTAAAGGAACCTATGGAGGAAAAGATAAAGATAAATAAATCAGCAGAGCGGGTAGGCCTCGCGGAAAAAGCCTGGTCAAACTCATTTTCCTTATCGAATGAGTCCAACCTTTTAGAAATCCTGGAAATCAAAACACAGAAAAAAGACAACCAAGGGAACGTCTTGCTACCAGAATCTCGCAGGGGAGCACAACAGAGCAGATTGGGAATGGCGGTATCCACTCCATTAAGCCCGTCGCTCAGTAATGACCAACAACGGATTGTACCAGAGGACGGCAGTAGTTTTTCTACAAAAGTAAATCAATTAAACCTGTCATTCCCAATAACAATTTCATCCGTCAGTAGGATAGATCTTGAGCTAGGGGATACGGGGAAGTGCTGTGGAGATTATCCGAACACACAATGGAGTCAAACCTTGTTAGGCACACTGGACCAAGCAATAAGGGTACTGAATTACCAATCAGATAAAATGGAAGTCCAAATAGACCTCATAAATTTAATCGCCGGCCACATCTCAGGCATAAACACTAAGATGGACTTAATCACGTCCCTACTAACACGCAGGGGAAACCCGGAGCCTCAAATAAATAATGACAAACAACTGCCTAATTGTGGCTGTGGCAGTATAATTGAGAAATTGTCAAGTCTCCCCAAAATCTTAATGGACATTCTAGGGGCCGTAAAATTAACAAGTAACAACAAGTTGAACACGGAAACTCAATATAAGATTGAAACGAAGGAAATACCAACAGGCAATAAATCAATAACAAAGTCAAGTAGCAAAGCCAAGGGTGAAACAGAGCAAGTGGAATTTGATGATCAACCGGATATAACAGATTACCAAATGGAAGCAATACAGAGCATCCTCAAGACCTCGCCTACTGTAAAACCAACAAAAAGGCAAAGAAAACGTGCAAGGAAGGCCAGGCTTAAATATAACAAACAACAAAGCTTAGGTTTGGAGAAAAACTTCTCAATATTTACAAAAACATCCCAAGGGGAAAAAAGCAAATCACTGAAAGTGTCCACGTGTGGGGCACCACTAATAGCCGCAGATCAATTGAAACATATATCAGAACCCAAGCCAATGCAAGATAGTTCGTTCTCCACCGCCCCCACCACCCAAAAAAAGACGAATCAAGATCTCCACATAGATGCAGGATGCCCACTAGCAAAAGAAGTAGACCAGAAGTATAGACAGGAAACATGGCTACCAGAAAGAAATCAATTAATTGAGAAAGGGGCAGGGCAGGAAAAAACATCTCAAGTCCTAGATAAAAATGCATCTCGGAGTAACATATGTCCAAGCGCAGAGATAGGAGATAAATCTTCTAATCAGAATGAGGAGAGCAAAAAATTGAATGAACCAGGAAGCCGGGAAGATTCAATTGGCAAGAGGTGGCAGGAGAAAACAAACATCAAAGCGCAAAGCAAGCATAAACCGATAAAGGTCACAATAATCGGAAAGGGTCGAAGTTGCAGGCTTCCTCTCATGGAACCAGAACCTGAGCCAACAGGGATACGGATAACAAAAAACCCTGGAAAAGTAGAGAAGAAAAAGGAGGAAGTGAATGTAGAACTAGTGGAGCAAGAATCCCAAGTCGATCAAGATATATCAGTAACTAGAAACCTTGCAGCTGGAAAAGATGAAACCCTACAATCTCCCAGTAGTTACCAAAACCAGTTAGAGGTGTTTGAATTAAAATTGACATTCGCGCCCGAATATTCAACTAAAGGAAGGCAAGACATTTTGAATCGAGGGAACTTGTTAAGGCTGTTTAAAGAAATCCCAGAACTAAATGGAATAGCCTGACAAGATCTAATAGCTGTGGAATTTCAACAAATAAGATCAACTTCAGACACTGAAGAATCCTTGACAACTTGGTCCTCAAAGGAAATAGTAGACAAGATATATTCAATGAGATCAAGGTTTGGAGCCTGGGGAATCACGCTGAGGCTACATAAACGCCCAAGGTACCCCTACCCCCTCCTAAAAAATTCTAGAAACTTAAAAGAGGAAGACTCATTTGGGAAAAGCCAAAAAACATGTGTACGTGGCGCTCGATCCACCACTCCTGTAATGCCTCCCAACGTAAATAGGGCCAACATAACAGCAAGCCCTCTAAATGCGGAAAGCCGAACATTGGACAGGATGGATTGGTCTTGGGTGCCAAAGGTGTTAAGTAACAAGCATACCTAACGAAGAGCTATAACCAATAACAGAAGAAGAGAAGCAGGGCCAGAACTGGGGGGAGGTACGGCCGGACAGTATTACGATCTGCTCATGGAATGTCCACGGCTTTAAAGACATGGGTCAGGACCATGAAACTTTATCCTTTTTCCAACAACAAGACATAATCCTGCTCCAGGAAACTTGGAATATGATCCCACTCTCAATTTCAGGATTCATAGAACACCACATTCTTGCAGAAAGATGTTCAATCTTCGGGCACCCGCGAGTCGGTTTATCGATATATGCTGCCCAAAAGTATGACTGGTCAACTGAAGATCTGGATGCTGGGGTTAACTGGGTTCAAGTGATCAAAATTAGTGTTAAGCCCCCGCTTAATAAATTAAAGTGGCAACTACTATTGGTTAATGTTTACATTCACCCAGAGAGAAAGAACCAGAAAGAAAAATACACTACTTTAATGAACTTGATAAAAGTAATGCAAAGATCTCACGGGCGATGCCCTATGTTCATCTCAGGAGACTTCAACTGTAATCTCATAACTAAAAATCGGAATGAAAGAAAGAGGCTGGAGAACAGGGGAGCACGAATAATAACGAAGAAATTAGTAAGCCTTGGACTGACAATTTTGAACGGTAACACAAAGGGAGACATACCAGCGGCAATAACACACTTAAGTGGAAAATTTCGTTCAACAATAGACTTCACTATTACCAGCAATAAGTTAGTCCCATGTATTGATACATTTCAAATCAACCTGCGCATAGAAAGCGATCACCTCCCCCATATTACCAGAATGAACATTTCTCTTACGCAGGCCCAAAAAATAAATTCCCTTATACGACATGCAGAAAAGTTCAATTTAAGAAAATTAAAATGGCGGGGAGCGGACTTGAAAATCATACAGGAGACAGTCAGGGAACACGTGAGCAAACTGGGTCCGCAGACAGAGGAGGAACGTGTAAAAAACTGGGAACAGCTGGCCCTGGTCCTCATCCAAAAATTTCCAGCCATTCCTAGTAGCCAAAAAAGATCAGACTCCAGGAGGGAACCATGGTTTAATATTGATTTACGAGATCAAAAGAGAAGGATCGCAAGAGAGGTGCGATTACAAACACGGGCGGCAAGAATGGGCAGAAAAATCGATAAAAGTAAACTGAATGAAATAAGGAATAACTACAGGAAGATGTTGAGGAATGCGAAAACAGCGTATAAGGAAACCATCTGGACAAAACTACTGTGTGCAAGCAAACTGCCAAACACCAGGGACTTTTGGGACATTATAAATAATTTGACTAAGGGCTCAAGACTGCAACAAGAAGCAGGAATCGGAGAGGAAATGTGGACTCAACACGTGCGAAACATGTATAGTAGCACGGTATCAGGGGCCGTAGAAGGGTCCCTAGGGCCATTCCTCGAACTGGAAAAAACACAAACAACACCGATTCAGGATAGGATGGCATGTAAAGACCCAGGACTAGAGATATGTAGTAATGACCAAAATACCCTGACCGATATTAAACAATTAAGAGGTATAATACAAAAACTTAAGACCGAGGGAGCGGCAGGTCCAAATGGGCTTCCCAATGCGCTTTTTAAAAATGACCCAGATTTCTGGTCGGATCATCTTATGCCGCTCTTCAATCAGATTTATACGCAGACCAACGTCCCCGATTCCTGGAAAGGGAACATAATTCATCCAATATTTATATGTGGAGATCACTGTAAGCCTGGAAACTACAGATTGATATCTCTAATTGATGTAGAGGCCAAGCTTTATGCTTCTTGTCTCCTAGTCCAGCTTCGAGATTGGATGGACGAAATGACCATAATTCCCAAGTTCCAAACGGGTTTCAGGCAAGGGATGGGCACAACAACAAATTTGGCCATCTTGGCGCTTTTAACGGAAAAAGCGGTAGAAAAGAAAACACGGCTGTACGCATGTTTTGCACTCCACAACTCCGGACCAGCCTACCTCAACAGACGACTCAGCTTCTACACCCCCACCCGCCAGCTCCGCTCGACCAGCCTCGCCCTCGCCACAGTCCCCCGCATCCGGAAAACGACCGCCGGCGGCAGATCCTTCTCCCACCTCGCCGCCAAGACCTGGAACACCCTCCCCACCAACCTCCGACAGACCCAAGACCTACTGGCCTTCAGAAGACTCCTCAAGACCTGGCTCTTCGATCAGTAGAAGCACCACCCCCTCTTCCCCCAGCGCCTTGAGACCCTCGCGGGTATGTAGTGTGCTTTATAAGTGACATGATTGATTGATTGATATAAAATCCGCCTTCGACCGAGTGAGTAGAAAGCGTCTCTGGGAAAAACTAAATGCATGGGGATTGCCGAATTCATTACTGAATGCAATAATTGCCTTATATGACACCTGGGCAAGAGTGAAATTAGGCGACGGATGCAGTACAACCTTGAGCATCCATACGCAGCAAGGTTTAAAACAAGGCTGCGTCTTAGCGCCAAGCCTATTTAATTTGTTTCTCTCAGATATTAGTAAATACATGGAAGCAGCCGATTGTCATCCGCCGAATATGGCCAATGAGCCAATTTCATTTTTACAGTACGCTGATGACATCGTAGTGTTGAGCCAAACCCCCATTGGACTACAAAGAGCAATAAATAACCTAGTAACCTATTTGGACCAGGAAAACTTGGAACTAAATAAAGAGAAAACCAAAGTCGTTCGCCTAGTGGACACTAAAAAAATTAAGTTTAAATGGTCGGTGAAAGGGGTAACGGTGGAAGAGCAAGGGTCCTACAAATATCTTGGTATAACAATAGGGCAGGGCATAACACATAAGGAACATAAATTGGCCATAAAAGCCAAAGCGCAATCGTTAATCTTCGCATACAGATTACTATATAAAAAATTAGATTGCCCAAACCATAATCACCTCTTAAAAGTGATGGCTGCGCAAATTCTACCCACTCTGTCATATGGCTTAGTCACTTGGTGCGGCAAGGAGGTTGATTTATTAAAGGAACTTCAGACGTAGGTTTATAAGGCCGTTTTCAACCTGCCAAAGTCTGCCTCCCCAGCTCAGGTCCGGCTGGAATTCGGCCTCCAGAATCAGAAATTCCGGGGCATGAGCGGCTTTGTTAAGCTATGTCATAAATTCCGCTCCTCCGATCCAGACACAATGAACAGGTTATGCTGGGAAGAAATTAATTACCAGATGGATCAAGAAACACTGAACTCATGGGGAAGTTATTTGAGAACATCACTGGCCGACCTGGAAATACAAACAGCATTGGAAAATAGGGCAGATAGAGCAAGCATCAGTAAAGCTGTCAATGATGCAGCAAAAAAGAAATCTCTTCTGGAAGATAAAAAAGTAATTTCCAAACATCGGCATGGGTGACTGTTATCAACTCTTATAAATCTTTAAAGCCGCAAGCATATTTAACAACTCATTTTAGCTTGCAGTTAAAAAAGAGCTACACAGACTATCGGATGGGCTTGCACGATTCAAAAGACCTACAGCCTTCTTGGAAAAACACCCAACAAACAACGCATTGTCGACTATGTGGCTTTTACAAGGAATCTTTAACTCATCTACTATGTGTATGCCCAGTAGTCATGGTCCTGAGGAGACAGTACTTAAAATCCATTTTTAACGAATTGAAGATTCGCACGTGCAGGCAAGCCGTGATACGCTGGTTGGATGGTTCCTCTATAATCTTGGCCTGCCGGGGAGTAAAATACCTGGCAGAGGTAAGAAAACATTTACGGCAAGCCAATCTGGAGGAAAACAAAGAAGTATGACCGAGCCGGCATGGGCCTAGCTGACTCATCTGTGTAATAAATGGACTGAATGTAAAACTTATTAAAGAGACTATTTAGTTAGCAGGACCATAGAAGTTGGTTTTTAAAATCCATTACATTTTACTCTATAACTGCACTTTCTTCCAGGACCCTGCTATTTTTTAGGGCTGTCTAATTAGCCAGCTGGTTGTTTTTAAAAAACATTTTGAGTAGGTAGTATATATCTTAGTTTTACATTGTGTTGACTCACTGATAGTATGTCTCTTATGTTATCATTCATTAGAGTGGGAGTGACTATATAACAGCAAGGTCTAAAGCATTATCATGGTTCTAGCAAGGAAAACGATGTACTCAGTCAACATCTCTACAATGCATTTCACAACATTTTATGCTGATGGTTAAGCACACGCACTTTAGCTAAATAACCAATGGGACCTCATTAATGTTGTCTGGTTTTAATTGTGAATGTAAAGATATACTTTTATTTTTGGGAAATTTGTAAAGATTTTAATTAATCATACAATAAACTATGAATGAATGAATGAAGGTTCAAGAAGTAGCATTGGAGATGTATGTAAAGTTTATGTGATGAACATCATGATTGATGAATGAAAACGTGATTTGTTATACTTCTCTGCAATTATGTAAATATGAGCTTACAATTCAGAAATAACGATAATGAAACAATATTTTTAATCATCAAGGAGCACCACAGATTATTTGCAGCAGTTTATTGGCATTATTTAGCAATGTCTCTGTGGGACTATTTGTTGTGCAACAAATACCTGGGCCCTCTGGTGGATTGCTTGTAATGCCTTTGTATTGGGTCGACTGATGACACCTTCAGTAACTGGTTCGAGGAACTGATCAGTTCACCATTGGGGGTGGGGACATTCAAATTAATATAGAAGGTTTTAAGTTTTTCTTTTGGTTCAAAGCGGGTGACACTTTTTGGATGATTATTTCTTAGGAAGGCGAGCATGAACTTGTGGCAAAGAATGAAGAAAAGAGAAACACAAGTGATGGGAGGAATGCTTGAAATATTCCCAGCTACTTGTAATTATTCTGGCTGCATTTCAGTCCTTCATTTTTGTCCACTATGCTACCTCAGACAGGACCCAGCCATATGCAAATCAGCCTTGGTCGTGCTCTAATGCGAACAGTCCAGCCCCCCTTAATGAACCGAAACTCTGGTCACCTGAGAGACCTTCACTGGCTCCCGATCAACAAAAGAATCACCTTCAAGCTCCTCACACACGCCTACAAAGCACTCCACAACACCGGACCTGCATACCTCAACCACGCCTCTCCTTTTACACACCCACCAGACATCTCTGTTCCTCCCAACTGGCCTTGGCCACTATCCCATGGATCCGCAAGACCTCAGCTGGAGGAAGATCCTTCTCCTACCTTGCTGCGAAGACCTGGAACTCGCTACCTCCACATCTCAGGCAATCACCTTCCCTGCCAGAAATTTAGGAAGGACATCATGACCTGGCCCTGCCTCTTCGACTGAACTGCAGAACCCCTCCCCCCAGCGCCTTGAGACCCTAAAGGGTGATTATTCGCGCTGTATAAGAACCCTGATTGATTGATTGAAGCAAACCATGACTGATTTCGGCCTATTTGGGACTCTTCAGTATGGTGCAACTTGGTTTCAGTGGCACAGTGGGCATGGACCTCAAGCTAATCTAGTGTGTGCACGAAGGTCTAGGACTGTCCTTTGACATGAATGAGGTCCTGAACCCAGAGAGATGCACAAAGCATGCCCTCATTTGCGTGACCATGGAATACCAACTCTATCATGGTTTTAGCAGGTAGAGTGGTGGTGGTAACGCAACTTGCTTTGGGAATCATTAGTTGTGACCAGACCTCTTTATCTGTGTCACTGGAGTTGAGGCATACCGGCCCACTCGGCAAATTCTGCTACTACATGCTAACCCAGATCCTAGCACTAACATCCCAAGTGCATGTTTGTGTGCATATAGGTATGTGGCCTGGTGATGCATACAATGTGTGCATGAGTAAGCCAGCGTAATGGAGGTCTCTGAGTTCCATTTTGAAAGCCCCGGTCCCGTTTATATGCACAAGGTGAAGGTGAGGTTGTTTTACCAAATAATGGAAGTGTATTGCTTGCATTACTGAAACTGGAGGGAAGGGGCCTAAACATTGAAATGGGAAAGAGGAGACAAGGCTCCCTTTAGAAACCTGTTTAAGTCCTTTTGCTGCAAGGAGTTTCTGATTAGTCTTGTTGAGCACTGCCATTTGGTAAATGGAGGAAGTGAACAGCGGGACTTCAGTGTCTGTTGTTAAGAGTGTGAAGGGCCCTTTCTCTCTTTTCATATCCCCTGTCAGCTTCATTAGTGTAAAAGTGTGAGCTGCTGACCCACTTGTTTCTTCAGTCCCAAGTTCTCCTTGACAAAGGAAAGTAGTGCTCAACGGAGAACTCATAGGACTTCTGTGTAATCAGAGAAGGTATTTGCCTGACAGCCAGCTTTCCAGAGGTGAGGGGGCATCACCTGGAGTCTGGCCTGGAAGGAAGAGTTGTCTTCCTTTCCTGAATGCTCTGGAGGCTGACCTGCCTGGGTATGAGAGGGAAGGAGAATGCCAACCCTGCAAGATGTGCTGACTACCAGGACGAGCAGAAGTAGAGATGTGAGAGCAGTCTCTGCTGACAAGCAGTTCCAGTCGGGAGCCATTGTGAAGCTATGCCTGAGCGGATGGTGCAGCAGCATCATCATGAAGATGCGCCCGATCGCACCATGCCACTGCATCATTGTAAAGTTGTGCTGGGTGGATGGTGATGCTGTAGCATTGTGAATATATGCCCAAGTGGACTGTGCTATGGATCATCATGAAGTTGTGCTGTGCAAGAGTGGACTGTGCTGCTACATCATCATGAAGTTGTACCTGAGTGGACTGTACTGCTGTGAGGTTGAGCTGTGCCCAAACTAATGGTGCCGCAGCAAAGACAAACTGTACCTGAGCGTCCTGTGCAGCTATCTCAACCATGCATACCATGGCAGGGTCATGTTGTTGGATCAAGATCTCCTCAACGTAGCCTCTCGGCCCTAAACTCCAACTTACCTGAAGCCTAGAAGTGGGCTTACAACCAGCTGGACTCCTTTAATGGTGCCAGTACACCTGCACGTACTCTGCGTGGTAACCTTCACTGCTGCATGCCGTGGTTATGACCCAAGTGCAAGACAGATGCCACAGGTCCCAGCAGACCGTGCCTACAGAACAGACTGAACTCCGATGTGGCGAGATCAGAAAAATGGGGGACTTCTAGAGTACCTGAGTGCACAAACTCAAAGAGGGATAAAACTGTACTTGTGCTGGATACCTGCCCAAGACAGAACTCGATGCCTGGAAAGAGTAGAGAGCGGGAATAAGGAGGGGGGAGATAATACCCCCAAGTTCAGTTTCATCATGCCAGTGAATCATTCATTTTCTGTTTCCTATAATGTCTAGTATTAGTCGAGCTCTAGAGCTGAGATAGAAGCCAAAGGAAATGTTCAGCGGTGCTCCTGTACATGCAGGTCTCTGGGAATCTCAGGTCCAGTAAGAAGCACGCTATCTTTCTTTCAAGAAGTTTGGAGACAATCCAGAATCAATAGATGGATATTAGGACACATAATAGACTTCAATTTCATTTCTTCAGACTCAGGGGTGGTTATAATGCCTTTGCCTCAAGACAGAAGAAAGTCTGTGGCTTTAAAAGAAAATGTACAATTTTTGGTTCAAATGAGTGCCATAGGTTCACAGTAGTACTCAATTGTTCTCTTGGCCTCCAACAGTGTAGGAGAATACAGGCGGGAACAGATTTGAGGGTTGTATAAGCGATCTGAAAACAATTAACTTAAAGATGATTGCTCTTCAACAGATTCTACCTCGAATAACTTGAGGGAAATGTTAAATATCAATAGCAATAGATCTTCAGGATGCATATCTCCGCATTCTAATAAGGCAGTATCACGAAAGTTTTCTGAGATTTTGCGTGGGAGATCTCCAGTGGCAATTCCAAGTTCTTCCATTTGGACTGGTAGCTTTTCTAAGATTATCCACAAAGATGTTGGCTCCACTGATGGCAATGTTATATGCAGAGAATGTTCAGAACGCTATGGACCGCGAGGAACTTATACTCTAGGCATTTAAGATGGCCACAACTATTTGCAAGTGTCATGAGCGTCCTGTGATTGCCTGGGACATGCAGCCATCTTAACTCAGATGTTCACTAAATCTGAGGCACAAGGATTCTATCCAGACAACCCTCACACTCTCCAACCTCTTGTGCTCCTGAAATTATGCAAGCTCAGGAGCTTTCGATTAGTGCATCACGCGGGACCGGTGCATAGACGTAAGCACATCCCGTGCTGTTTCCAGACCCTTTATTTATCAAAACCAATGTTATGGAACTTGCTCCATCTGCTACTGCCTTTGAAGTACCTAGAGTCATCTTCATTGGAACACTGCAAGAAGTATGTGAGAAATTCATATCTTTAAAATATTTTGTTTTAGTGGCAGTAATGACAGCCTACAGGTTTGGGGAATTAGTTCCTCTGACTTGTCATCCACCATACTTCAGAAAATTTGAGAACCATATGGTGTTGAAATTAGGTCAGGATTTATGCCAAAGAAAAATTAATTTTTTCACAAACATCAAAAAATAATCCTACCAATATTATGTCTAAATCCCAAATCGGATAAGGACAGGCAATTGCATTCAACATAGTAAGAGCAGTTAAAGTTTATATGAAGAGGCCTGTGGAATGTATACAAAATGATAATCGTTTTGTTAATTTTGTCACAACAAAAAAAGGGCACAAGTCCTCAATGTCTGTTTAAGGCTGGTGGATAAGAACGATTATTTGCTCAGTTTATGGGTGGAATGGTCATGAGGTTCCTTTCAAGCAAGCTCCATGAGGGACCTGTCTGCTTCTTGATCAGAATGGGAAGGAACCTCAATTCAAAATATTTGTAGAGCTACAACTTGGTCTACCCAGTCCACATTTGTGACTCGTTACAGGCTTGATGTAGCTCACGGTTCAGAATTGTGTTTCTTAGGACAAGTGTATTGACAAATGTTGTGCATCTTTTTGTATTTATATGCCACTTATTTTTCTTGCCATAAGTAAGGAAACAATAATAATTGATCTGATGCATTACTTCTAGTAAGTGGTGTGTCTTCCTTGGTTTGTAGTACAAATGGATTTAAGGCATACCGCTTTGGTATTTCTTCCCTAACGTAAGGAATGGGACAAAATAGGGGATAAGGAGTTAATGTCTGGATTAACTGGTAATGTTCACTACTCCATTTCTTTCTTCCTCGTCCCAGTACTTATGTACGCTCCACTCCTCCCTGAAGTATTTTGCGATAAATATTAAATGAAAGGGGGTTTGAGAAACTGCAGAATTTTGTGGGGGTAAGCGAAGCCTTTTATGGAGAAAATGGGTGGACGAGCTGAGGGGTTTCATGGAAAGGGAAGAACAAGAGCAAGAACAGAGGGGTGGCGGATAAAGAGAGGCAGAGGGCATTCTCAACTAAAGTAAGTACTGAGATTAAAAAAAAGGAGGATCTGAGTAATGAAGATTATTGGTAAATAATCCAGCCATTAGTCTGTGCACAATGCTAAGTCATTCCACACACCAGTCAGGAGAAAATGAGACTCTTTGTTTTTAAACGAGACAATAGCTTAATTTTAATATTAAAACAATAACGGCATGGTTCTTTGCCATATTATTTACAAAATACTTGAGCACTTAATATATAATTTTAGACCTGAGGAAAAGTATAAAATAATATATTCTCAACATTTTGACTCCATCATAATTGAAGCAGTAGCATAGTGATGATTTATTCTCTGGCATCTTAACCCAAGGAGTGGTAACAGAGCCCGACCACTCCTCGCCAACCAAAGTATACATCCAATGGGGGGGACTCCTGGCTAGAGTTAAAAGCAAAAGCCACCTGTAGAACAGCCTTCTCCTCCAGCCTGCCCCAAACACATATCCATAGTCCTTTAAGACTTACAGCTTTAGACCCAGCTAAGGGCCTATATGCTTTTTCATCATATTTATTCTTCAGACTTTCTGCCACACTCTTAGTTGTACCACTGCCTGTATCACAGGAACAGGTGGGTTGGAGATCATTGTTGTGTCTTCTGGGCTGCTGGGTCCACCACCAAAGAGAAATGACATGGCATTGCTATGGTGTATATGACCGGGGTCCGGCCCCTACTACATCCGCTAGACATTGCTCAGACGGCTTTTTGGCAGGAAGAAGACAAAGATGTTACTGCAGAGGGAGGGGGGAGCAATTTACACACTGCAATAAGGTTCTCTTATCCACCCCACTACAGGGAGAGGTGTGGCGCAGTGGCCAGAGCAGCCGACTCCGGAGCGTGGGGCTCACGGTTCGATTAGGGTGACCAACTGGCATGGGTGCAAATTCAGGACGGTCAGTGTAAAAATTCAGGACACAGGGTCAAAATTCAGGACAGAAGGTCAAAATTCAGGACAAAAATTTGGAACAAAACATACGTTTTACAGACATATCAGAGGAGGTCGCACAATAGTATATAAGTAAATAGACAACCAAAATAAGTACAAGTCAAAATAAGTTTATATAAGGTTGAGACAATCGGGCACTTCACAGTTTTTCAGTATGCGCGCAGCTTTGCAAAGCGAAATCAGGCCCTTTCTACAATCAAGATTTGTGCAGGAAAAGGCACACCACATGCTGTCACTATAATAGGACCCATTGTCATTCTATCTGTGATAATCGTCTGCAGTCTCAGAATGACAATGGGGCAGTCCACAGAGTTTGCGAGGGCCGGTAGGGGCTGCTGCAGGCAGCCTCAGTCTACAGATTAAAAGATAAGCGCGAGAGGCCCCGAGTGGAAACTTTTAAACTCATGGGTCCTCTCGCAGGGGAACAGCATACCTTCCTGAAATTCCCCAATTTGATTTTAGTATGATATCTGTAAAGCGTCCGTAATTTGGGGACCTCAAATTACGGATGCCTTACAGACATCATACTAAAAAAACGGACGGTCTGTGAAATTTACGGACGGTTGGTCACCTTAGGTTCGATCGGGGGCAGCTCAGCACCATGTGACTCTGGGCAATAGCTCACTTAATCTCCCCAGCCAGCGCCTTGAAACCTTAAGGGGTGATATGTTCGCGCTTTACAAATATGTTTTTTTATTAATATTATTACCATGGCGGCTGTTCTGTACGTCACGCAGCAGAGACTAAGGGCTGGACCACAAAAGTGCGTGGCCAAGAGTAAAATGCGAAAATATTATTAACATCCAAATGGTGCCAGGCTGCATAAACCCTAATGCAAAACTGCTTTAAGCATAGGTACGTGGTAGTGTTTAGGCAAAAGGCAACCCCTCTGCCACAGGGATCACCCTTGCCATACAGGCTACGGTTGTTTGTGTTTGGTGGGGCATGGCGATCGCTTATTGAAGTGACAAGATAGAAATCAATTGTAGATTTTATGTTGTTCTACTCTACTTCACAACTGTACATAGCAATCAGTTATGTTAGTGGCAGTGTGAATCCTTAACGCTTTTTACAGTTCAAAATTCTTGTTCTTGGCATTTTTTTCTTCAGTAG
This sequence comes from Calotriton arnoldi, assembly GCA_963921515.1. NCBI lineage: Eukaryota > Metazoa > Chordata > Amphibia > Caudata > Salamandridae > Calotriton > Calotriton arnoldi. The sequence goes on along the minus strand of CAWUFW010022115.1, from coordinate 87,954 downwards.
ACCTTTTGTAACATAATGTACAGTTACCGTGCGATCAAGATAATAACTTGGCAGCCTCCTGCAAAGGCTTACAAATAAAGCTGATTAGGCTAATCTTCCACAACATAAGGACACCCACCCTGTTTAGCCTGCTCATAACAGGAATCCTTACTCACTGTTCTATTCGGAGCTGCTTTGTAAAGCGTGATTTACAAATGCAGGAGAATAAATGTCACTTTAAATCATGCATGCATTATTTCATTCTGAATGTTATTATACCAGGAAAAGAGTTCTAATTTGTCCAGAACGACATTATTGTCTATACGTAGATAGCTATTTCTACACAAATCTCCACTCCACCTACGTTTTTGATTAACCTGTTATTTACCTTTTGCAGAAGGCTGGTCCACACAAATAATCTAAATAAATGAATCCAAACAGCTAAATCAGTAAGAATTGTTAAGGGTGTAAACAATCTGTGTCACTAGTCAATTTGAACCAATAATTAAAGAGATGGGACTGATTATGACCCCCACTTCCCACAGCTGTGGCCAGGTAACAAGGACGTTGATTCACCAAAATGCCAGGGATAGTGGGTGTTACATCACATAACCACCATTTGACCAAATGGCATCATTATAAGTACATCATATGGTCTTTGACACTGAATCCTCCCAAAAAGTGATGTCACATGACCTAAATCCTGATGACATCACAATAATTGACATCACTGATGATAAGAGACTTAAGTGCACGATTATATAATAGCAAAACAGTTAACACAGATAAATGTCCATTTTTAAACCACCTACATTTTAAATAGGATGCTGACATGATAGTTATTATACATTTCTCTTTTGTATCGCATGAAAATTATGCGTTTGTTGGAAGAGGAGAATATAGTGCCCGAAAAACACAAAACAATACTGGGAAGTCAAATTGTTTATGAAAAACACAAAAGATGATGGGAGGAATGGTTGCAATTTGACCAACCACTGGCAATCGCTTGGGTAGCATTCCAATCCTTCGTTCTTTTGCTCACCATGACATCTCAGTTTTGACCCAGCCATATGCAAATCAGCCAAACTGGCAGGCCAGGTCATCACCGAACCAGAAAACAAGCAACTTAGGACCTGTTTCACCCTGATAAGAGCTCATCAGCCAGGTATAGCATGGGTCTAGTGGCACAGTGAGCATGGGACCCATGTCTTGGCATACCCTTGGTCACTTAGGGCGGAACATAGAAAATACAAAAGGTGATGGGAGCAATGCTTGCAATTTGTCTAACCAGTAGCAATCGCTCAGGGTAGCATCCCAACCCATGTTTTTTTGTTCACAGTCCCCATCAACATCCCAGTCACCTTATCTGTCAACAATATTGCTACTTACTTCTCCTCAGAAATCACTGCCATCAGAGGTACCATGACTACACTTCTCACTTCTCCTGCATCGCATTCCTGCACACCCACTGCATCGCATTCTCACTCAGCTGCTCTCTCCAATTGTGACATAACATCCCCAAGTGAACTCATTCCTATAATTAGAGAGACAAATCCACCCTGCACACCATCTAATCCTTTCAGCCCTCAGACCATAAAACCTCTGGCACTCACATCCAGCGTCCTATTTGTTTGACATCCTTATTGTTAGAAATTGGGTTTCTAGTTGGCAGAGGTATGCACCCTGTCCAAGCAGGAACCATATTCCTATTCCCAACACACCCTAAATTATCCTGTGCTCACCCTCTGGTAGCTTGGCATAGAGCAGTCAAGCTTAACTTCAGAGGCAATGTATAAAGTATTTGTGCAACACTTCAAACAGTAGCACCCTCGACCCCCTCTTCACTACAGGAAACTCCATCACCTTTAGCCACACCACCGAACTCCCATGGACCGACCATCGTTGCGTCCACTTCACCTTCAGAACACCCACCATCCACAGACACCAGCACCTGCTCCCACGAAGAAACTGGACCAAAATCACCGACGACCAGCTCACCTCCTCACTCAACAACAGCACCCCAACCATCGTGGAAAACGACGACCCCAACACCGCAGCCCGAACCCTGCATAGATGGATCTCGGACAGCACCAACACCATAGCCCACCTCAAGAAAAACAACAATACCCGCGCCAAGAAAGCCAGATGGTTTACCACCGAACTTCGAGAGTCCAGATGCACATGCCGCCGCCTCGAAAAGGCCTGGAGGAACACCGAATCCACAGAAGCCCACAACAACTTCAGAGCCGCCACCAACGCCCACCATCAACTCATCAGAGAAACGAGGACAAAAGCGATTGAAGACAGAATCTCCACCCACGCGCACAACAGCAAGGAACTCTTCAGCATCATCAAGGAGTTTGCCCAACCCACCAGCGAGTCTACCAACATCCCTCCCTCACAAGACCTCTGCGACAAACTCAGCACCTTTTTCCACCACAAAATCAAGAACATCTACGACAACTTCGACGAAGACAACCAACACACTGAACCCTCACCAACCACCCCCGACACCCGGAAACCAGCGATTGACGACTGGACAGCCCTCACCACAGAAGACACACTGAAGACAATTATGTCATTTGAGATGTCATCAGTGATGTCACTGACCATGTCATGAGTGATGTAATATGTGACGTCATCAGCAGTGCATTGCGGGGGCGCGAGTTATAGTTAGCTGAACTAACTATAACGGGGGAATTTCACGGGTTTTGTACGAGTGAAATGTCCAACTAACTATAACTGTCCCTAAAACCTATGGTTTTTTCAGTGACTTTCAAAGGTTTTTTAAATGCTAATTTCTATCTATAACGTGTCTGAAACCTATGGTTTTTTCAGTGAATTTCAAAGGTTTTTTAAATGCTAATTTCTAACTATAACGTGCCTGAAACCTATGGTTTTTTAAGTGAATTTCAAAGGTTTTTAAATGCTAGTTTCTAACTATGCCTACAGAGGTAGGACATGTGAAGAAAGAAGAAAAAACGCACACAAAGAAGCAAAAGAAATGCAGAAAGAAGCAACAGAAGTCCACAAAGACGAAGAAAAGTGCAGGAAGAAGCAAAAGATGTGCAGAAAGAACCAACAGAGGAGCAGAAAGAGGCCTTGTTCCAAAATCATCCTGTGCCCACAACTTTTTCCGACGTGTACTGGTGGTAACTGACTCTGACTAACCAGAGCCAGTGCTATGCTAAAACACACTTAGAATACAGTGAAAACACCTACATACACTAGGGAACACTATGCGTTGGGGTACCCCTGTGATTAGCATGACCTCCTCTGTAAGTCCCTAGTACATATAGGGCAGGGGGATTAAAACTACCTCTTAAAATGCGCTACAGGGCGCGTTTGCACAGTGGTGAAGGGAGGGGGGGCCTGAGGTGACGTGTGCAAACGCGCCCCTTGGCACGTTTTAAGTTGCAGGATTAAGTCCCCTCGAATCCTGAGTGTCCCTGGGGCCCAACTAGCCCCCCAGGTACCTACAGTTAGGACCACAGAGCTGAGTTGCAGAGAGGCGTTCCGAGGCCACGCACCTTTTTTCACCTCTCTGCAACGCAACTCTGTTGTGCTTACTGAAGGTACCTGGTGGGCTAGTTGGACTCCAGGGACGCTCAGGATTGAAGGGGACTTAATCCCCCAACTTAAAACACGCCATGGGGCCTGTTTGCACACATGTCACCTCAAGCCCCGCCCCCTCCCTTCACCACTGTGCAAACGCGCCCCGTGGCGCGTTTTAAGTTGAGGGATTAAGTCCCCTTGAATCATGAGGGTCCCTGGGGTCCAACTAGCCCACCCTGTACCTCCAGTAAGCGCCAGGGAGCTGCGTTGCAGAGAGGTGTTCAGAGGCCACCCCCCTTTTTACACCTCTCTGCAACGCAGCTCTGTGGCGCTTTCTGGACGTACCTGGTGGGCTAGTTGGCCCCCAGGGACCCTCAGGATTGAAGGGGATTTAATTCCCCATCTTAAAACGCGCCACAGGGCCTGTTTGCACCCATGTCACCTGAAGCCCCGCCCCCTCCCTTCACCACTGCAAACGCGCCCGTGGCGCGTTTTAAGTTGGGGGATTAAGTCCCCTTGAATCCTGAGGGTCCCTGGGGGCCAACTAGCCCACCAGCTACCTCCATTAAGCGCCACAGAGCTGTGTTGCAGAGAGGTGTAAAAGGGGCGTGGCCTCTGTACACCTCTCAGCAACGCAGCTCCCTGGCGCATACTGGAGGTTCCTGGTGGGCTAGTTGGCCCCAGGGACCCCCAGTATTCAAAGGGAATTACTTCCCCTTCTTACAACGCGCCAGGGGCGCGTTTGCAGACTGCTGCAGGGAGGGGCGGGGCCTCCGGCACGATGCCGGTCTTTTTTTTCTTTTTTTTATGTATGGGAGGGGGGCTGCGTGGCCCCCCTTCCCTCGGCCACTTTTGGCCCCGGGGACCCCATCCCCCGAGGCCTGAGGATTTTAATTTTTTTTTGTAAAAAAAAAAAAAAAAAACGGGAAGGGCATGCCCTCTTTTTTTAATTTTAAAAATATTTGGAGGGGGGCTGCGTGGCCCCCCTCCTCAGGCCATTTAAGGCCCCGGGGACCCCATCCCCCGGGCCGGCCTTGCCCTTTTTTGGGGGGGGAGGGGGGCTGCATGGCCCCCCTCCCGGGCCACTAATGGCCCCGGGGACCCCATCCCCCGGGGCCTGGCCACTCGTTGGGGACCGTGGGGGGGTCCCCAATCCCCGCACGGTCCCGCCGGCTCCCCGCGTCCTGCGGGAGCCGGCATTGCTTTTCCATAAGGGGAGCTGCTGACATGCAGCTCCCCTTATGGAAAAGCAATAGGGCGGGAGCCGCGAGGCTCCCGCCCTGCCATTGCAAACAGCAGTGTCAAGGGGGTAGACACCCCGCGACACTGCAGGAGCCGGCCCTGGGGGGTGGCGGTCCCCAGGGCCATCAAGGGCTCCAGGAGGGGGGCCGCGCGGCCCCCCTCCCATCCTGTGCACAGCCCCGGGGAGGTGGTGGACCCCCACATTTTATTATTTAGTGCCCCGGGGAGGTGGCGGTCCCCGGGGCGTGTGGGGGGGCTCGAGCCCCCCCACACAGGTAATTTAAAAATAAAAAAAAGAAGCCCCGGGGGGTGGCGGTCTACGGGGCTTGGGGGGCCTTAGAGGCCCCCCATGTTATTATTTAATAAACCCCCGCATGCCCCAGCGCGTTTTTGGCTGATTTTTAAAAAAAAAATTGGCCCTGGGGGTCCTTGTAGGATCCCCTGAGCAGGCCTAGGGGTTTCTACCCTGCCCCCTTTTTGCGTTTTGTGCGTCTATTTTCGTCTTTTCTTGTGCCTCGGTTCTACCGAGGAACAAGATGGCTGCCAACACTTCCTGGTTTGGAGTGTTGACAGCCAATTAGCATACAGCTCGTGATCGGGAGGGTACGCAGACCCTACGCGGCCATAGATATATATGTGATTTTATTTTTGATTTTCTCAGGAACTACTGAACGGATTTACACCATTTAAGCAAAAGGCACGACTCCGAACCAAGGGCTACCTTTTTGGCACATTTGGTGTAATTCCGTTCAGCAGTTCGGGCTGTAGCTGCGATGAAAGGTTCCTATGGAAAATTGCATGGGGAAAACACGTTTTGGGACCCCCCTTTTTTCTCGGCCCCTGCTTGACGAATCACCCCGAAACTTTCAGGATAGGAGCGGACCGGAGCGGGCCACAAAGTTTGAAAATTTCGCGAAGATTCGTCAACCGGCGCCAAAGTTATTTCAAATAGAATGTTGCGGATTTCCTATGGAAAATAGGTCCTAACTATAACTATCTACTGGCGACCGCCAGTAGATAATATATATATATATATATATATATATATATATATATATATATATGCAAAAACAGAAGCAGAGAACTCTGGGTAGTTCTCAAGTTTAGGTGGAAAGCAGCTCCAGTAAGAGCACTCTCAACACCAGCAACACTTTAAATTTGCTCACCTCAAATGTCTGCTTTTCTATCAAAGTTTTTAAGCATAAGATTAGCGCAGTGCTATCCCCGCCGAGATAGAAAGGGACAAAGTCTTTTGCCATTTTTGCAGCAAAGTCTTTAAGCATAGGATTAGCACAGTGCTATCCCTGCTGAGCTGTAAAATGGCCAAAGCCTTTTACCACTCCAGGCACAGTATTACAGCTTTGGATCGGTAAAATACCATCCAAGCCAACCTGAAATTAATAAAAGTAACCCCTGACACGTGTTTCACTCTCGTTAGAGCTCTTTAGAGAGGTATAGCTTTGTCCAGACACAAGGGAGCACCCAGTATAAGTCAAAACAAAACCCTTTCAGGCATAGAGTGACGAATAAATTATGCAAAAACAGAAGCAGAGAACTCTGGGTAGTTCTCAAGTTTAGGTGGAAAGCAGCTCCAGTAAGAGCACTCTCAACACCAGCGACACTCTAAATTTGCTCACCTCAAATGTCTGCTTTTCTATCAAAGTTTTTAAGCATAGGATTAGCACAGTGCTATCCACGCCGAGATAGAAAGGGACAAAGTCTTTTGCCATTTTTGCAGCAAAGTCTTTAAGCATAGGATTAGCACAGTGCTATCCCTGCCGAGCTGTAAAATGGCCAAAGCCTTTTACCACTCCAGGCACAGTATTACAGCTTTGGATCGGCTTTCCACCTAAACTTGAGAACTACCCAGAGTTCTCTGCTTCTGTTTTTGCATAATTTATTCGTCACTCTATGCCTGAAAGGGTTTTGTTTTGATATATATATATATTGTTAATTAAAACCATATAAGATTAGTCCATATATACATTTAAAACTGTAAAACAATTCGTATTGCAAATGCGATACAAAGTATAATAGTATCATTAACAATTCATATTGCTAAAATCATAAAATTATCCTACAGGTAAAAGTGGGGCTAAAATGAGTGCATTAGAATAGTATTCTTCAATTTCATAAAAATCACCAGCAGTTCTAGTTAGGTCATTTTTGTCAAGTGTCTTGTGCAGCCCGCTCATCAATGAGCGTTCTCCTGATGCACCAGGTGCTATAGAGATGTTTGCCACACTGCATGCTGTTGCGTACAAGAATTCAATAATTTTTGACCCAATGATGGTACCGCCCATCTTTCCTGATGTGCCATTCTGAGCATACTTCTAAAGTTCTATAGTGGTCAGCTCTTCAATGAAATTTCTCATAATGCACCAGGTGCTATAAAAATATTTTACCACACTACGTACAGTGGATTCGCACATTCCCGATCTCAATAGACTTAGTTACCCCCCATCCACTGGCAGATTGGGATTATCCACTTCCATTTAGGAATGTGATCGGCTGTGCAGAAAAACACTGAGTGTGCCATTGTTTTCAATGTTGTATTGCAAGCAGGACAAGCACTAGACTGGTGATTGAGGTTCTGCCAGTTAGAGGAGAAGCCATTAACCATGAAAGTGCCAAATCTAAATTTCACATACAGTTGCCTAGCGATTGGAAGGATAATGTAATCAAAATAGCTTTAAAAAAATGTGTACTTTTGATGCGCAAAAAGGCAACAGATAAAGTCCTGAGACAGGAACTGGTTAACTCTTTCTCCAGCTCATATTTCCAATATGTTTATGTTGGTTATCCAATCAGATCCCATCCGGTCTCTCCACTGTTTAGCAAAATCAAGTACGGCAAGCATTGATCTTACACTTCTAATTCAGGGGATTTTACTTTGCTTATCAAGGGAGATGACCTCTTCCAAGGCTGTGCGATATGTCTGTAGTTTCTGAATGTACCATAGCCTCTGCCAGTATAGCAGTTGTAGTTTTCATAAGCAAGGTTTGGAGGCTTGCAAGATAAACCGTCTAAGCAGGATCGGGGCGATGGCAAACCTTAAGCATGTATGAGTCAATGTGTCCCTAAGCAACACCCAAACACAAGTTCAATAGAACAATATTTAAGGAAATAAATCCCCAAGAGTCGAAAGTAAAATATAAACCACTAGGTTTAATTGAAATGATTTTAAAATGCAATACAGAAGGCAAAAAGTGTAGGAATTAATCAAAATGCCTAAGAAATTAGTATATTGAATTAGAATAAGCACTCAAACAAATGCAGCAGTAAAGGCATGAAGTCAAGGCAAAATGTTCTAAGCCAAAAGCATAAAACAAACTGACAAGGGTTCTGCCTTTAAAGTCAGAGAGTCAGAGGACTGGCTTACCTCCAGATTTTAGAGCTTTTATAACCAAAATCACCATAGAAATCAATAAAAATTGCAAAGTCAGCATAAGGTGATCAAACTTATCATTAAACTGACAAATCACACTACAGAATTATACACCACCATTTAATGCCACTATTCTAACACTAGTCCCCTAACTGCATATTAATTTGTCCTATTCTTTCTAACGTAACGTAGGTTTTGACACCGCAAACTAGTTACAAAACAATGGAAGTCATACAAATAAGAGGCTACTGCCAGGAAAAAGCCTTGAATGTTACAGTTTTGTCAAGTGCAGTCTTTGCATCTATTAAACTGTTATGTATAATGGTTAACTTATTACCTTTATTTGTAGAAGAATCTTACCCAATAGTTGTGAGTAGACAATAGACAAACCAAAATATTGTTATTAACACCAATAAAACTATACAAACGTTTGAGAAATATTTCTGTTTTTTTTTTGGTTGCAATACTCCAATAAATGCAAAAAGAACAGTTTATTTATTTATTTGAGTTTTATATAGCGCTGGCTAGACCCGGAGGTATCAAAGCGCTTTACATAAGGAACAGTGAGTTGCAAGTTACAAAAATATTACATAAGTTACACAGCGATTACATAGTAACAACAAGAGTTACTAGAGAATAGCACATAAGGACACATGATGAAGCCACAGTAATACAGTAGTATGCATTACTAGTGTGTGGCGTAACAGAGTGAGGGAAAGGAAAACAGGGGAGGGGAATGCCGATAGAGTCAAGGTAGGCAGGAGGGGGAAAGTCCATCAGGGGGAACCAAGCAGTCAGTGTGAAAGACAGATAAACCAAGAAGAACCGTGAAAAACAATGTCCGATGTCTGGCTGGGTAGGTGACGGCCGAGGGGTGAACCAGAACCAGACTCCTCTATAGCTGCATAGGACAACTCCACCGGGCAACGGTATTCGGTCTCCGAGGTAAGTACAAACAGTTTCGGTTTCCGCCCATAGGGCATCGTCAGAGTTCCATCGACGGTAGCAGTCCCGGTGTTACTAGGAAGCGCCGTCAGCCTCATCCTCCAGCTTGCCCCATGAGAGGAGAGGTGGAAGGGACAGCTCCGAAGGTAAGCAGATCGACCCCAATTCCCAGAAGCAGAATTGAGAGTAAGGCAATTGAGAGAAGGGCAATTGAGAGTAAGGCATTGTGGCAGCGCTCCATGTGTCGGCGTTGTGAAGGAATTCGGTCCCAGACCCAGAGTAGGTCCCCCTAGTGTCTCAAAACTCTGTGTGCTCCGCCCTTCTCATGTGGGCTCTCTTTCCTGAGGGGATGGAGTGATGGAGTCCTGTTGGCACCGTTTATTCAGGCCCCGCCAGATAGGAGATGCCTCTGCCCACCCGTTAGCTTCTCAGTCTCCGAGCCGCCCTCCGGCTCCCCAGCCGACGCCATCTTGGGGTCAGGCACCTACCGGGGAAGGACAGGCACTCCGGAGCATGCAGTTCTCGCACCGACCTTCAACAAGCGGCCGCCACCGATGTAGGAGATCCTGCCGTTTCTTCTCCGGACTCCGCCCACTGCCGGTGAGTCCTCCAGGCCATCAGTTCCCTTACTGGGCTGGCCCAATCAGGGAGCCCCGCATTGCTCGCGGCTCGCTCCCGCTCGCCCCAGATGCCACCAACCTCAAGGCCAGCGTTGCCTTCCACCTCACGGGGCCCAGCCACAAGCCGCTATCTCCAAATTCAGGCAGCGGGTCGCAGTTTGGGTGCCCGAAATCACTCGTTGGCGCGGTCCGCCATTTTAGTGGTTTTCACGCTGCACGGGTCTCTCCGTGACCCTCTCCCATCGGCAGCTATTCGGGACCTCTCGGGGGCTCCAAACCCCCTCCGGTGAGCCCGCTACTTTCAGCTTCGCCTCGGGGTGATCTCCGCTCGGTTTAAAGCGCCGCTTTCACTGCTTCTGCGGGGCTCGGGACGGAGCTGGTCAGAATCAAGTCTGAACGGCCATGATGGTAACGCCCCATGATTATAGATTGAACAGTTGATGGACAGAATGTTGATCAATGTCAAACATTCACCCCAGGACAGAGATCTGGGCCTAAATCCATCATTTTTTGCTCCCCATGCCATTCCAGTTTAAACCCAGCCATAGGCAAATGAGTCTTGACCCTGTTCTCCATGGGAACAGTCCAGCCCGAACTGCCAGGCCAGGTCCTCCCACGACCGGAAACATGCATCCTGGGACCGGTTTCGGGGTTTCACCCCTCATCAGCCAGGCTAGCTTGACTCCAGTGGCATGGAGAGCACGGGACCCACGTCTAGGTATACCTGTCCCACTCGGCGTGACAAATGAAAAAAGAACAGTTGATGGACAGAATGCTGCTCAATGTCAAACATTCACCCCAGGACAGAGATCTGGGCCTAAATCCATCGTTTTTGCTCCCCATGCCATTCCAGTTTAAACCCAGCCATAGGCAAATCAGTCTTGACCCTATTCCCCATGGGAAGAGTCCAGCCCGAACTGCCAGGCCAGGTCCTCCCAGGACCACAAACAAGCATCCTGGGATGGGTTTTGGGGTTTCGCCCCTCATCAGCCAGGCTAGCTTGACTCCAGTGGCATGGAGAGCACGGGACCCACGTCTGAGTATACCCGTCCCACTTGGCTTGACAAATGCAAAAAGAACAATTGATGGACAGAATGTTGATCAATGTCAAACATTCACCCCAGTAAAGAGATCTGGGCCTAAATCCATTGTTCTTTTGCTCCCCATGGAATTCCAGTTTAAACCCAGCAATATGCAAATCAGTCTTGACCCTGTTCCCCATGGGAACAGTCCAGCCCGAACTGCCAGGCCAGGTCCTCCCTGGACCGGAAACAAGCATCCTGGGACCGGGTTCAGGGTTTCATCCCTCATCACCAGGCTAGCTTGACTCCTGTGGCAGGGAGAGCAGGAGACCCATGTCTGGGTGGCGTGGTGAGCAAAAGAACGATGGATTAAACCCAGATCTTTGTGACTGGGGGTGAATGTTTGCATTGTTCAGCATTCCGTCCATCGATTGGTAATTTGCAATAATCCTATAAAGCAAAAGGAGAAAAAGGAAAAAGAAAAGATTCAAAAACTAGAAAAATCTCCTACTAATCTGAAGGTGCAAACAAACAAAAACTCAAATGACTCAAAAACATGTTTTTCCAGGAATCTAGGTCACAGTTTCAGTTCAGTCCATTTATCAGATATTCAAGGAAATCCTCAAACCTTCGTCTGGATACCTAAGGTACAAAACAAAATAAACCTAGCTATGCAATATGTTATGCACAAACATAAAAAATGTAAAAGATCAGTATTCTTCTTCTCCTTTAGAGTTTACTTATCAAAGTCCACAGTGGATTTTCCTCAGAAAAAAATCTACAGCTGCCTGTTAGATTAGAAACTTCCACATCATCATCATCTTCATTTTCTGTCTCAGCGCCTGCAAAATAGATCAACTCTGGACTTCTGTATTTCTTATTAGGCACTCTCTTTCTCTTGTTGATCTTTTAATTACTGACTGTTCACTATTTAAGGTGCAGGAAAATTTCCCTGGTGAGAGATAGAATGCACAGCATCAACAAGACTTTTTCAGTAGTCTGTTCAATGTCATCACTAATAGACACAAGTACAGCTGTTGGGGCACATAGAATCCTCATGGCCCTCCACATTAAAATATCAAGAGGAGAGAGACCTGTTCTTCTGTCTCAATTTTGTTTAATACTCATGAGCAAAAAGGGAGTGTTACAGGCCAATTCAAAGAAGTCAAGGCACACACTTTCATCATCTTGGATTTTCCAGTGCGTTCACTTTCTCAAAAATTCCGATATGTATTGTCTGAAACTACAGTGGACCTTCTCTTCAATTTGCAGAGCTGTGCATAACAATTTTATTGTTGCATTCCGAAAATGAGTGCCCTTAACTGACTGTAAAGAAGTTGGCAGACTGAACTTTCTCTCTTTAACAGTTTGACCACCGTCATACTATCAGCTTGCCTAGTTGGGTAGGCTCCCACCCACCTAGGAAAGAAAACTATTATGAACTGGCATCTCCAGGAAATCAAGCTGAATCCTAGTAAAGTGATCTTCAGACTTTCCTATGCCACTTAAAGCCACCACTATTTTCCTGCCTGGATTGCCGTCCTGGCATGTAACACAATGTAGACCTAAATTCTCAGTAAATGCTCCAAATTTTGGATTACACATATATTTATTAAACAATCTGACCATAGCATCCCAAATCTGTTGGGCAATGATTTTGCCTGTTCGTAGAGAATAGCATTTAATGAGGGAGAACATGTTGTTTGTTAGCTGTCACCCAAAGGTCAATTTCTGTCTTTTATATATCCTGCTTTTTCCCATTTAATTGTATGTGGTTCTGGTGCTTCATCTTGGTGTTCTTTTAGTTCACTCAATGTCTGGATTGTTGTCAATAGAAAACAATCTTTTCTTTCATTCTCAGTTTTACATTGTTCTTGTTAATTTGAATTAATTATATCTGACTCAAGGGCACAATATCTAGCCACCTCATCAGCATGCTTATTGCCAAGTGAAACCATATCAGATCCTGATTTATGGGCTGAACAATATAACCACTGACATTTCTTTAGGAAGTTGCAATGTTTTTCAATTCCTGATGGGTGCAACAGAGGACGTCATAAAACCCTGTTGTGACCACCACTGACCAAAATCATGTACCACGCCAAAACCATTCTGTCTTTTAGTGTAGATTGCAACAATCTATCAGATAAACAACATGCTCTTGTAAGTGCAATTAATTCTGATACTTGTGCTAAATCAGACAAGTATGAAGATGACACAATATTTGATATGGTGCAAACTGCGTAAGTTGCTCTCAATGCGCCATATGAGCCTCTTAGGCAAGAACAAATAAAATCTGATCAGCCGGTTCAAGTGGACCATCATGTATGTTTCGTCTTGGCTTGGTATATGATTCTGTTAAATCAGTATAGGCATGGTCACAATCCTCATCACTGTATTCATTTCCCGCAGCTCTGGTTGTAAAAAAAAGTTGGGGGATTCAGGGTATTACATCATCTGATCGGAAGAGTGTCAGCAGCCAAAATGGATTGCCCATGTTTACCAAGATCTCAACTGAATGATACACTACCCATCACAATACTTTCACTCTGCTGAATTACAAGACAAACTGCTGCAATTGACTTCGGATATCCAGGAAGTGTGGCGCCAATCTGATCTAATGTGGCAGAGAAATACGTTACAGGTCTTTTGCTTTTACCATGTTCTTAAACCAACACTGATAGAGCACACCCTTCTCTTTCATGGCAGAATAGGTAAAAGTTCTTCTTGTAATTTGGCATTCCTAGAGCGGGTATGCTTCAGAGTTAATCTCTGAGCTTGAGAAAGCCACTCATACATTCATCGTCAAATGGTACCGGATCAGAAGCATCACTGTGAGTAAGCCTCAGTAAAGGCTTTGTAATAAGGCAATAGTTTGGCATTCACTGTCTACAGTAGTTAGCCATTCCCAGGAACATTCTAACTTCTCCCTGTGTGTTTGGTGGGCTCATTCTCAGGATTTCAGAAACACATTTTTTAAACTCTTTTTTTTCAACGTAATGACCAAGATAGATCATTTCTTTCATACAGTACTGCTTTATTTGTGGAAGGTATCTTATTACCATTGTCAGCAAGATGGGTTAAGAGTGCAGTTGTATCCAACTTGCAATCTTCATTTGTTTTAGATGCAACCATAACATCAACTATACACTGCACCAGCAATGAGTTACAGGGCAGCTGCATATTTTCCAAATTTTTCTTCAAGATCTGACTAAAGATTGAAGGGCTCTGTATACCCTTGTGGGATTCGATACTAAACGAGAACTTTATTAAGGTGACAAGATACTGGCTATTTTCTTGAAGAATGAAAAGAACGCTTGGCACAGCATATCAACAAAGCATTACATGTTCACATTTTGGTTACATGCAGTGAACAAAGAACCACTCATATTATAATGGGTGCATTAGAACAGAAAAATGGAGTTGAGACATATTTCTGGCATACTCATTTGAAGCTTAGGAAAATACAGTTCTGTCAAGTGCAGCATTGTTGTTTCAATGCAGAAATGTTACATATATTTTATGAAATCAAATTCAGCACTATCAAAGCTCATCATGTGACTCACACAATACACTGCCAATCCAAACAATCACGACCAGATTGAGATCTCAAAAACACTCACATAGCATCCATTTAACACATAGTCCCAACATCATATACATCCCACTAACCATCACACACCATCAAACTATAGAAAACACACTTCCTCTCATGCTCATCTATCATACTATACAGTACTCCATGCTCCAGACATCACAGCCCACATCACCTATCACAACCCTGAAGCACTCTTCATCACTGAAACATTGTTGACCCCACATTGTAGCAAATCCCCCTTTACCCCACAGGTTACAACATCCAGCATGCAGACTGTGTTCATAAGAAAGGAGAAGACCACACTGAAATTAAATGAAATGCGAATTTATAAAGCGCACTCCTGCCTGGAAGCGTCTAGGCTGAAAGGAGGCATCTAGACTGAAAGGAGGAAGGCTAAAAGCAATGAGAGGAATTGAAATGATAAAGCGACCTATTGGTTGAAAAACCAAGTTTTCAGACCTTTCCTGAAGGGGAGCAGTCCAGTCATTTTCTTAAGATCAGGGGGAAGAATATGCCAAAGTTTGGAGGCACAGGTAACAAAGCTAATGCCTCCCATTTTGACCTTCTGACTCTGTGAACAATGATGTTACCTGCAGAAGATCAACATAAGGACCCGAGGGGAGTGTACCAGCAAAACCTTTGCCTCAGGTAATGGGGGCCAGATTCATGTAATGCCTTTAAAGCTTTACAGAGTGCTATGATGGCAATACGCTTCTTCATGGGAAGCCAATGTAGCTTAGTCAAGACTTGGGTAGCAGATTGATGTTTGGGGATGCCTAACAATAAGCGTGCTACCACGTTCTGCATGACTTGTAGCTTATTTAAAGGCTTTTTCAGCACATTAATGAATAGAGCATTGCAGTAGTTGAGCTTGCACAGTAAAATGGCCAACACCATGGTTTTCTGCAACTCTTGAAGAATGAATGGAAAGACCTTCCTCAGTACTTTCAAGGTGTAAAAAGAGAAACATGTAATAGTGTTAATCTGACCTTAAAAAGACAGGTTTCTACCAAACATAAATCCTAGGTTTTTAACTTGAAATGAAATGAAATGAAATGAAGGTTTTGTAGGGCGCATGTATGCCGAGGCGTCTAAGCGCTATAGCTGTCATAAAATCTTGAGCAGAGGGAACAGGCAGAGGCTAGGACTTGGAAGCAAACAGCCATGTTTTTAGAGATTTTCTAAACGGCTGTCTATTGGTTTGGCTTCTCAGTGTAAAAGGCAGAGTGCTCCAGAGTTTAGAGGCCAAATACAAAAAGCTTCTTCCACCCCAATTTACGGTCTTCACCCTAGGAATGACCAGCAAAGAGGCGGTCGATGACCTAAGATTGCGTTGTGGGATATGCCATCTGATGCCATTACTGAAGTAAGCAGGTCCGACCCCATAGAGGGTCTTGTGAACAATGCACAAGGACTTGAATTGGATCCTCGCCTGGAGCGGCAGCCAATGCAGATCTCTAATACTTTGGGACACTGGACTGAATTTAGGGATTTTAAACAGTAGTCCTGCTGCCGCATTTTGAAGTGATTGAAGCTTGCGTAAGGTCATCTTGTTTGCACCCAGATAAACGGCGTTGCAATAATCGATCTTTGATAATACCAAGGCAACAATCACTGTTTTCCTTAGCTCCATCGGAATGAAAGGTAAAATATTTTTTAGGATCTTCAACATGTAGAAGCAGGATGATGTAATAAGATTGACCTGGTCTGACATGGACAGCTGGTCGTCTAGCGTAACACCTAGACTTTTTACCTACTTTACTGGGGATGGACAGGGTCCGGCTGCTTCGGGCCACCAAGATGTGTTCCAGAAAGAAGTATTTTTACCGAATAGTACCACCTCAGTTTTATCGGTATTCAGCTTCAAACAGTTGTCCGCATCCATCTGATAATGTGGACCATGCACTTGTTGAATTTTATTGCCACGTCATCTGGCTTTGATGATAAAGACACCACTATTTGCGTGTCATCCGCATAACAGATAGCAGTAAAGCCATGAGAGTGGATAAGTTTAGCCAGTGGGGTAACGTGGACATTGAACAGAGTTGGGAATAGCGAAGATCCCTGGGGCACCCCGCATGGCAGGGCGTAGTGATGTGATTTGTGTTCTACCATCACTACAGTATGTTCTCTGTTCACTAGGAATGATCTAAGTATATTGGAGGCATCGCCTGTGATCCTCATTTCGGCTAAGCGCTGGATGAGTATTTGATGGTTTACCGTATCGAATGCGGCTGACAGGGTCTAGCAAACCTAGTATTGCCTTCCCTCCTCCATCTAGCTTGATGCGGATCTCCTCGGTGCCTGCAACACGTTCTGATTCTGTACTATGTAAGGGCCGAAATCCATGTTGTGCAGGGTCCATTTTGTCTTTTGTCTCTAGAAAATGTAGCAGGTCTTCGTTGAGGGCTTTAGATGGAAACAGCAGGCAAGAGATTGGCCGATAATTTTTAACCTCCTTAGGGTCTTGCAAAGGTTTTTTCAAGATGGGCCGTATTAGAGATTTTTTCAAGATATTTGGAAAGGACTCTGTATCCAGTATATTATTTAGGAGGGGTGCAAGGTGGCCTGCAATGGTATTAGGAACCATATGAAGGACCATAGCTGGACAGGGGTCCCGTTGGGATCCGGATTTAGTTGACATTATAAGCCTCTCCACCCTGTTCGGGCGTGAAATAATTGAACTTTTCTAGGCGAGCTTGCATAGTAGCCTCACTCTGATCCCGACGACCCAGCTCGTCAGGGCTGTCCTCAGCTTGATGACTGGAGAATTCATTGTATAAGTCTTTTACTTTATTATAAAAAAATCTGCTAGTTTATCACAGAATTCTGTATTGGGGTGAATTGTTTGCTTTCACCAAATTTCGATAAAGTAGTGACTGTTTTGAAAAAACTTTTGAAACTGGAGTGGGAAGATTGCCCAATTCCTATGGCCACCATGTAGGAGACCAGAATGAGCTATTATATCCAAATAGCAAGACTTCAGTCCTACCCAAATTAATCTTTAAACAGTTTTTGTTCATCCGCTTACTGACCTGTTTCATGCAATTATGGTCATTACTGTCATCCATAAGTCCTCCTGATTGCACCGTAGGTGAGCAAGCAACAGTCAACCCCATGGAGCTCCTCTAACAGCACTTCCCACTCTCCACAACTCAGTTTGGCACATTATACCACATCTACAAGACTCCTGAACATAACAAGGACTTCATTTACAAAATCCTTGAGCTCCTCACCACCTCATCCATCCAGCATGCCCACACAACATCCATAGCGAATTCATTCTCTTAAACAACACAAGAATGGAAAAAGAATAGATATCTGCAGTCCATGCTCACGGGCATGGAGAGGTGCTCCTCTGAACTTCTTAGATGCTCGAGTCTTCCATTGCAGAGGTCAGTGGTGCACACACAGTGTTGGTGCCTCTTGGTGTGAGGCTTGGCAGCTGCAACTCTTGGACTTCGCAAAATATACAAGTGATGTCAGCACAGACTACATGTCCCAGAAAACCATGTTACTTTGACGAAACTTGCAATGTTGG
Source organism: Calotriton arnoldi (assembly GCA_963921515.1). NCBI lineage: Eukaryota > Metazoa > Chordata > Amphibia > Caudata > Salamandridae > Calotriton > Calotriton arnoldi. The sequence goes on along the minus strand of CAWUFW010022115.1, from coordinate 70,064 downwards.
TGGCCAATTTTGATTCACCTACCTAACCCTCCTATACCACACACCACGTACAAGTGCAATGCCGTCAACCGCTTCATTAATGAAAAATACAGAAGATCTGACAGCCTATTGATAACCCCAAACCTATTTCTCATCCACTACATCAGACAATGGCCATCCTTTAAACTCCTGTCTCTCAAAGACCTTTTCTACATCCTCAACTCTATCAAAGCCACCACACCAAACCCCTCTCTGGATAATGTCTCCTTCAATCAAGGCATCTTTCCCAAAGCTCTCAAGGGAAACCAGATCCTCCCACTCCTAAAGAAACTCACACTAGACAATAACGAATTTACCAACTACAACAACCAAGCAATCCCTCATCTATCCTTCATCATCAAAATCAGCAAAAAGCAGCCTGTGCACAACTTCAAGATGATAGCAACACTAGCCAACTCTTGCATGACTGTCTATTCAGCTTTAGATCACGCTGCAGCACAGATAAAGCTACCTTACAAATGATAGATTATGCTATCCTGACCACAGATAAAGCTGATCCCTGCCACCTAATATTACAGGACATCTCAACTGCCTTTGACACAGTTGACCATACCACCCTTATGCACACTCTGAAATTTTGAATGGGATTCACAGCAAATATCCTTTACTGCTTCTCCTCTTCCATATCCAGTGACACCTATTCATTTACATGGGAATCTCCAGGTACCAAAAGATCACCTGTGGAGTCCCCAAGGTTCCATATTTTACAAGGTCATCTTCAACATCTATATAGAGTTCCATGGGGTTCTGCTCACATATAACATAAACATTCACCAATATGCCAATCATGACGAACAGTATTTATTACAGTTCCTCTACTCCAGACATCTATCTCCTCAAACACTTTTTTTCCCTTGTACAGCGACTTGTTGGTGTTATTTGGAGGTGCCTGGCTCCTATTGTAGTCAGCGCCATCTTTGAAGTGAAAGTTAGGTGTTTTACTTGGTTTATGTTTTTCTAATTTCTCACTATTGTTTTAATTTTTACTTTTCTTTCCATATATGCTTGCAGCAAAGGGGAGCCTTTGACTGTAAGTAGGAGTTGCTTACCTCCAGGTTGGTTTTATTTGTCCTCCTTGTTGTCTGTTCAGTTGACGCACCATGTCACTACCTTTCCACTCCCACTTCTTAGGGCAGTCTTTTTTCAGCAGATAGTAGCACGTCCACGCACCCTCTAAACACAAATCCTAGACTGTGGAAATCATTCCTGGAGTATTGGAGTGCCTGCAAAAGCTCTTTCCTCTTCTAGGTGGCACACTTTTATTTCCCATGTACGGCACCTTGGTGCCAGCTTATGGAGGTACCTGGCTCCTATTGTAGTCAGTGCCATCTTTAAACTGACAGGTGTTTTACTTGGTTTATTTTTTTCTAATTTCTCACTATTCTTTTAGTTTTTAAGTAGATGTTTCTGGACCCAAGGTCGCCCCTGCTGTCTGTTCAGCCGACATGCCACGTCACGGTCTAGCCAACCCCCTTTTTTAAGCGGATGGTAGCGCTTCTGGGCAGCGGGGGTGCAACTGGCATGCCTAAGGCAAGGCTGTCTGATCCTGGACTGCACCTTGTGCCATAATCCCTGGCAGTTATAGTTCAGATTCAACCTCACGCTTGGTGTACTCCTGTGCCCAACTGCTGAATCTACATAATATAGATGATCAGGGGCGGCTCTTCCGTTAAAGCGGAGGAGTGTCCGCCCACTGCCTTTCAGCACAGTAAAAAAAGGAAAAATAAAATGATAATAATGAGATGTTATTATCATTTTATTTTTCGGTGCTGGGGCAGTTTTGTGGGGCGGAGCTTGGCTGCGCATGGAGTAGGAGTGGTGGCACCCTTCTAAGTCTGCATGAATGTTTGGCGGCCCTCTAGGGCCGGCCAAACATTCATGCGCACTTTGCATGTTCTCCACCCAGGCTGCATTACAGTCTGGGTGGAGAACATGCCCAGGCTTCCATTCCCTATCTGAGCATCGAACCACGGGGCTCAGACGAATCACAACACTGCATTGCAGCGTTGTGATTGGCTCAGGGGAGCCTGGGTGCTTACAAAACACAACGCTGCATTGCAGCGTTGTGATTGGCTTAGGGGAGCCTATCCTGCTTCCTGTTCCAACAGAAGCCAGGAAGAGGATGGATGAGAGGCAGCGGCCGGCCAGTTGGCCAGCCAGCAGGTAAGTGATTTTTTTGTATTTTATGTTTTCCCTCCTTAACCCCCCTTCCTCCCCTCCCCGCCCTACTACTGATTTGTGGGAGCATCCACGACTGTAGATGATTCTCCTGGATGGTCCTCGATTATTATTGCGAGCTCTTGCCCTGTTGCCTGTCCTAAGTGCGACTTTTACATGAGGGTGAAGACTTCATGTTCTGTCCGGCTATCGAGGTTCATGAATGCTCAAACTTCTAGGCTATCAGCTAAGGGATCTGGGCTCGCGGATCACAACTTAGTCTGTTTTCTTATTAACGCTAGTTTGCTGGTCAAAAATAGAATCAAAGTTCTGGACTTTAGCAATTCCCGAAATCCAGACTGCCTATTTGTCAGAACCGTGGGCACATGATCACTCCGGTCCAGAACTCGTGGAGGGGATCCCTATGGGATACGCGATTGTTAGGCAGGACTGCCTGAATAGGATAGGCGGTGCCTTGCGATAATTTTTAGAAATGACCTGCATTGAACGATTGAGCCTCTTACTTATTTTTCTTTGTGTGAGGCTGTCTCATTTTAATTTAAAGTTCATAATTCTTTCACAGCCAAGGGCAAGCTTTCTGTCTTCCTGGGGCCAAGTACTTGAACCCCTTTTAGCATAAAACTAATTCCACAATTCTTGGGGATTTTAATATTCATTTAGAAGCATACAAGTGTCGAGAGTAGATGCTTGTTCTTTGATTGATATTATGGACAGCATGGGCTTCATTTTAATTGTGAAGTCTCTATCCCATGCTGCAGGTCGTACTCTTGATAGGATCTTTACCAATAACTCTTGGATCCGGGTTGGGGAAACCATCCCTCTAAGCTGGTCAAATCATTAGGCTGTTGGCTTCTCTATCAAAGCTATTTCATCTCTCCACTATCACTAGTGCATCTACTAAGAGTCGGAACTAAAAAAGATATTGTGTGAAAATCTTAAGGAGGTCATTGTTGCTGCCTCACTTAGCATTTTATCAGGATGTGGACTCAGCCGCTGCTGGATTTTCTGAATGACTATGTTCTGCTTTAAATGTTTTAGCTCCTCCTCAAACCACTAGGTCCTACAGAGAGAAACCTTCTGCTCCCTGGTTCTCGGACAAATGTAAGCTTGTGCTGCAAAAATGCCGTAGGCGGGAATGCAAGTGGCACTTGAGATATGTCCAGCAAGAGAAAATGAAGCACAGGTCTTTAATTCAAGAATATAAACAAGCTATTTTCGAGGCACAATCAAATTATTTCACATTCAAAATTAGGACTGCTCACAACTCCTCAAAGGAGTTATTTAAAATTGTGAATTCGCTATCCTGCCCCAATAATCCAACTAATTAGGATATTTCACAATCCTTTTAAGAAACAGCCGGCAGCCTTTTATCAAACCAAAATCTTGAATATTTTTTTCTGAATTTTCAATCTCCTCAGACTAGGATGTGTAGGTCCTTCTTTCCTGCAGTGATCCTTCCTCTTAAATCGGGGCTTACCCCATATATTGGGGGCGCAAGTTAAGAAGCTTTTTCGCGGAATTAAGTCCCGGTGCACTTTGGATCCATGCCTTCTTAAAATTCTTCACTTAACTCCTGACACAGTGGCAAACCATCTGACTTGCACGCTCAACTTGGTAATAGAGACAGGTTGCTTCGCTAGATCCTAGAAGGAAGCGATAGTTATTCCTCTATTGAAGAAGTCCACTCTTGATCCTAAAGAAGTAAAAAACTACCATCCCATATTGTTGGTGCCGACTCTGGCTAAAATATTGAAAGACATCTTAATTAGCAACTTATGGCCTTTATTGATATGTATGAGCTTCTGGGCCCGTCACAGTCTGAGTTCCGAAGTGAGCATAGTACTGAATCAGCCTTGGTAGCTGTAGCAGACAGTGTGAGATCAGTGGTAGATGGTGGGGAGGCTGTGGCACTTATTATGTTAGAGCTGTTGGCAGCCTTTGGTACAGTCACTCCCAGACTGTTGACATCTTGTCTTTCTCCGCTGGGATCAAGGGGAAAGTGCTCAGTTTACTAGAACCTTTCCTGGTAGATAGGTCTCAGAATGTTAGGTTTAGACAGTGAGCCTCCAAATTGTTATGTTTACCATGAAGAGTTCCCCAGGGATCATCCATGAGTCCCACCTTGTTTAATGTGTATGTCTTTTCTTTAGCAAAATTGATTCAATCGTTTGGTTTGGTATGCTGACTATACCCAGATTATAGTCGGTATTACTGATGATGTTCTCCCAGTAGCTTTACATTTTAAAAGCTGTATGTTGGAAATTAGCAAATGGATAAAGGACAACTGCTTCAAACTTAACACGGATAAAACTAAGGTCCTTGTTTTTGGCTGCCATCACTCTATCTGGATTGATATCTGGTGGCCAGAAACACTTGGCATCATCCTTCTCCTGTCAGCTTAGCTAAAAATCTCGGGGTGATTTTTGGTGAAAAGCTTTCCTTTGACATACAAGTGAGCCCTAGAGTTTCCTCCTCTTTTCACATTAGTTGATCTTTGAAAAAAGTTCTTCTTTTTAGCCCAGCAGACTTGTATAAAGTGGTCGTTCTTGAGCTTGTGGCATCTCTGCTGGTCTATTGCAATGCCCTGTACCGTAACATCAATCACGCCTCTCTCAACAAAGTTCAGGTGGTCCAAAATGCAGCTGCTCGGCTCATTTTGCACATTAGTCTGTGTCCCAGGACTTGAGGAATCTACACTTGCTTCCTGTTAGGAAAGGAATTATGTTCAAAGTCCTGTACATGGCACACAAAGCATTGCATAATCTTGGCCCTCAGTTTCTTAGACCTAAGTTTCAATTGTACTCACCCAGAAGGGTGCTGAGTTTAGCCAATAATAAGTTAGTGGTAGTGCCCAGGACTCGCTGCGCCAGATGAGATGGTAGATCTTTTTCTTACACTACAGACAAAATGTGGAATACTCTGCCACTCCATATCACTGAAATTGATCATCAGCCGTTACTCAGATGTCATTTTAAGACATGGCTCTTTTCCTTCTAATGCCATTAGGGTTTCCCCAGCGCTTTTCCAGTCTTTTGCTTCAGTATTCTGCTTTTAGTGCTGCAACACCATTAGGGTATTTGTGCGCTTCGTAAATAAATTTTCATTTCATTTCAGCACTGCCTGCACCTAAAGCTCCCCCACACCAAACCAGAAGTCCAGCTATTTACCAAAACAAAAAAAAAACACAGTCCATACCTGCCCGAATGGCATGAACCTGGATTAATTTTAACCGCACCTTTCAAACAAAGACAAGTTTCCTGGACTCACCCTGAGAACCAGTCTCACCCTCAAGAAACTCATAGCCAAAAATCTATTGTGGCCTGATACCAGTTCTCTCTACTGAAGATAGTGAAACTATTGCTTCCAGGAAGCACTTTCAGCCTGCTATTGAAGCCCTCATACTCGCAGATGGAGGGTGACAATACCCTCCTCCACGGCCTATCAGATGCCACACTTCTTCCCCTTAAGAGCATCCTACATGCATCAGCATACCTTATTAAGGGCTTGAAGAAATAAGACCACATCACCCGACCTTCATGAAACTCCAATGGCTACACTTGCCAGCCTGCACCATCTTTAAACTCAGCTGCATCACCCACAACGCCTTCATGTCTGGCACCCCTGCTTATCTGGCCGACATGGTCACTGTCTCTCGGCAAAGCAGCACCAAGGACATTATCAAACTGGAGATGAGGAAGTGCAAAAGAGAAAAAACAAAGACTTCCTCATCTATGCACCTAGGATCTTGAACTGCACCCCACTATCCAACAAATTGCCTCAACCATGCTTCAATGTAGTAACGAACTGCAGACACACATTTACCACTGCATCATAATGCACTCTTAGAAACCAGATGGCTCCAATCGCACATTACCTTGGGCTCTGTACAAAGCTTTTGGCTACTTTTGCGCTCTGTAAAACACTTCCACTGCTGATCCCTTTACTCCAACCAACTATCACCAATTATTGCAATGTCCCTTCTTTATTAAGATACTGAAATTAATTAGCTTTAGTGGTCTCAGACTCTATCTCTTATCAAGTAAGTTAGTTAACCCTCTTCAATTAGGATTTTGTGGCCTCCCCTCCAAAGAAAAGCACTCATTCTTCTATTTCACCTCCACACATCACAACTGACTCACTTTCATTCTTTAACTCATGGACTTATTCTCTGATTTTGACACCATTGATCATTGCACGCTACTCTCCTCTCTTTACTGACTAGGCATTACTGCCTACATCACACCATTGTTAACTTCCTACCTTACCAGCTGTTCCTTTACGGCTGCTTTGAAGGGGACTTGCCCAAACAAGCTTATGGCTGAAGGGTGATAAAGGGTGATGATCCAGAGCCCCTCTCTGTATGTTTTGCAGTATATTGTTGTGTTGACACAGGATCTGGCTAATGCAGTCTGTAGCGAGACATAAAAATGGTAGCAAAGGACCAACATTGAATTTGAAGTCTTGTAACATTTAAAGACCACAAAGGATAATATTAAATAGGATGGAAATAATAAAATCCGTAGAGGTTAATGAGGAGTCAAATGTATTGCCATGAATGATGGGGGTCAATACTTTCCCTTACTTAACATTCTTATCTAATATTAAAAGGACATGGAAAATCAAAAAGTCAAATTTTATTTGGAGAACCTAAGGTGTATGTGCCTAAGATTATGAAATACCAGTCTATGCAAACCTCTAAGCTATGACAACCAGGGTAAAGAAACAGGGCTTTATTTTTGATCACTCATTATTTTTTATCAGATCAAATCTGAAAGCTCTCATCTATCTATTTCTTTTACATTAGAACACTACCTAAATTGATCACATTTCTTCGACTGGACTGCCGGAAATCAGTTGTTAAGTAAATATTTTGTAACACTTGGTCTACATGAATCCCAAATACCTTGATCTCCATGCCTGCCTTACCTGTCAACTGCAGCCCACTCAGAATGAAGTGACACATCTCATTATAGGTCTCTGTACCCGCTTCTCAATTTCTGGCTGGCTTCCTGTAGCCAACTGCTTCATTTTCATACCTCTATGCATCTGTCATCAAGCGCTTCATAAAATAAATATTCAGCTATGCTTCAAGTTCTCCTCTTCCACCTATCTTTTAAATATTCTCACTGTCATGAAAGCCTGTATTAGTGAAAGATCATTCTCCTATATGGCTGCAAAACACATGAAAACCCTTCCCCTTCCGTGAGAACACTCCATAATCATCTCCTATGTAGGAAAACATTAAAACTTTTCTTTTTGCATCCTTTTAGCCTCCACTGTGTAATTAACCTAGAGATCACCAAACGCCATGATACTCTTAGGGGTACCAAAGCACTATAGAAATGTTTTTTTCGTTCATAGATTTAAAATTACAGTTTACGCTGGAGTATTGAAGCCATCTTAAAGTGACATCACCGTTTAGCGATGTTATATCCCTACGGTAGAAAAGGAGAGGAATCAAGTCCAGTAATTACACAGGTACACTAACATCAAACTCTGCAGCACATAAAAAAGAGGGAAGAACAAGCGCTATATAAGGAACAAGTGAATTGCAAAGATATAGACATAATTGACATTGGAATAAATCTCCATCCCAGGGTATTGCAAGTAAAGCGGGGGGGGGGGTGGGTACAATCTGCAGATGGAGAATAAATTAACATGAGAGGGGACACAAGTAGGTGTAGAGCTCCATTCTGATCTCAAATCATGAAATCTGTGAAAGGATCCTTATAATATAGGGAAATACTTATATCGCAAGTGTCTTAACGACTTCCCTAAAGATAAATATAAAAAGAATTTGGGGAAAGAGTTTGGGAAAGGGGTCACAAAGATTCAAGAAATCTCATACAGCAAAGATGGAAAAGTTAGGAGTGAGAAATACTGCAGGAAATTTCCAAAAGAACATAGCCGATTGCCCTACTTCTGGTAAGACTAGCAATCCGAGTCTGTATGTATTTAGTAAAGGGGTGAAATGAACAAGAATCATTGCATTGAAGAGCCTCAATGTAATCCCTGACAAACTGAGCCACAAGATGGAAGACATGCAAAATAATCTTCTGTCCCATAGTGGTCAAAATGGGATATGTAAAATTTAGTCTGACATACGTCCACAGATAACTGTAAGGATAAACTAATTGATGGTTGCATAAAAAGAAAAAAGAATTAGCAAAAGAGATGATTTCCAAAAGCAGAAATTGAATACAGAAGAGCAGAGCTCGAGATGTTCAAATAATAGCAGAGGCAAAGGAACAAGAGAGTAAACATTAATCTGAAACATATTTGTAGAGAAGCTTAGAAAGCAGCTTTGCTATTTCAAAAATAAAAAGGTGCCAGTAGGGAAAGATAGGAAATAAAGAGATATTAAAAATGCAGCAATAAATGCAATCTGCTATGTTTGTAAAATACTAGACCACGGTAGATATCCAGGACACAAAGCAGATAAAAAAAAGATAACTAATAAGCCTTTACTCAACTAGATTGAAAACACAGCTTTGAAATTGACCTTAAGTGGTTTCACATATGTTACTAAATTTTACACTGCAGTGTCTGCCTGGGCAGAAAGGGATATGTTAAGAATGCGAACAGGCTCAAGATGCATTTCTTGTCCCAGCTGATAGACGGGCCTTCTGTTGCCATTGGCTGCCCACTCTTAAATTCCCTCCCTGGTCCTACCCTGCTGTGTACTAATCTGTGCACAGAAATACTGAGTTAACATTGAACCTGTATATTTCTACATGTGTTGCTGCTTTTTGTGCTATGTACTTTGATTGGGGTGAACAATGTCAGAAGGCTCCAAGTTATGGTTAATAGAGCCTCTCTCCATCTGCTGCCCACCCCAATAATCCTGCCCTTATCCTACCCTCCCGTATATTAAGCTCTGTGCCCTGGTGGAACTACTGGCCTGAAATTGAACCTTCCATGTTTTCACATTTGCTAATACGTTTAGCACTATTCGTTTGTTATTGGCTGCAAGGTTTGGGGGTAGGCATTGATGGAGGGTCCCAGCTGATAGACTGGCCTTCTGACTGCATTGACTGCCTGTCCCTGATATCTCTCCTTCAACTCTGATTATCTACGTACACTGATGCACGTGAAGCTGCAGAAAGTGCTCTGCAGGCGGTCCAGCACTCATTTATAAAAGCTTTAAATATACTTCAGAAATGCAGCTGTTTTATCTGAAACATCACTTTGCCAGTTTCTGGAAAAACACCATAAAAAAGAAACAAATGTGGCAATGCCAACAGGTCTTGCTTTAGCAACAATGCAATGTTTTTAAATTATATTTTATTTTTGCAAGCATATGCGATAGAAATATAAATACTAAAAGACAACAAAGTAGAAATACAGCCTTCTAAATGCGAGGGCATATTCTTTCAAGAAAAAGTAAAGGTTGACCCACCGTAGCACTTGGCCCCATTTGCTGGGCCCACCAGTCCTGGCCCTGGCCCTGTGTGCACAATTTTTTGAATTTTGTGTAAATGTGATCAGTCACAATGCATCACTCAGTAGAGGCAATGACTATGTAGGCTGACACATTAGCCCATGCTGTATGCTATTGTGAATGATGGCAGTATGTGAGTTGAACTTGAACAAACCAATCGTTAAAAAGGGCTGACCCAAAGCACCTCTATGTATGTATTTGCATGTATAGATGTGTTTTTCATTTATGAAATTTTTGATGAAGTGATGCTGGTGAGACTGAGACCAGACCTAAAAATACATAAATTAGTGCATTTCCTCGAGACAGAAGCTTCTCATTTTCATGGAAAATGTAATATTTTCTTGCTGGCCACGCAGTACCAGATTTTAACTGTTCACAAATGCATATTTGGTCACTAAACATCAGCGTGTCCTTTGCACCAAACACTCACAATTGCTACTGTCACATATGGGCATATTCTGCCTTTTATGCATATTTATCATCATATTCAAGTGCTAGACGTTTTACTGTTCTGGCAGGGATTTTTGCTAGCCCATCAGTGATAGAATTGTTTTAAGACTGGCCACAATGAGAGAAAGATGATTATTACTGTGCCAAAGCCGCCATGTTGCAAAGGAGAGTCATGATTTTGTTTTGAACAACATCAATATGTCAAGGATGGGCAGATGCATGTTGGAGATAGCCAAAGTGTTGCTCAAAATTATACCCACACTATTTCAATAATGTACTGTTAGTATGCCTATGATAGTCAGGATGTCACCCTGCATGCCCATACTATGTAATGAATGGGCCTTTGTTATGCAAAGGATAGCCAGCATGTCTCATTCAGTGCCACATTATGTTATTGATGGGTGCAGAAATAGCCAGAATATCACCACAAATGGCAACAATATGTCAAATCATTAGATAAGAAAAAGACTACCAACTCCCTACCAGTCCTCTCCCTATCGCACCATACTGTTCTCACACAAACATGAACTTATATACATTCACATACTCATTCATGCATGCATACATGCATATGTGCACCCCCCACACACACTTGGGGCTATTCACAAACTGCATTTTGTAGTACTTTAGTAGTACCAATAACAGTAAGAGTGGGGACGGGGAGCTAAAAAGACGTCCAGTACCATTGCTCCCAAGAACAAATATGACAGTACTATGGGGTAGCTGTTCCTATAGTGCTAAATCTCAGGGTGGAAAAAGTGGTAGAAGGGGTTAAGTGGGTTCTTCCTTATTAGGAAGTGGTGCCCTCACACACCCGTGAGAGTGTCATGCTTCATCATCGGGCTTAGCTCCTCGTGGGGTCGGTGCTGCAATACCCATGGGCCCCGCGAGAGGGCTCTTTGGCGGAGATCTTTTTAGAAAATGCTGTGATGGTGAGTGCAGGTGTGTGGGGACAAAAAGGGGGTGTTATTCATGATAAATTGATTGGAGACAAGACACATAAATGATTACTTCTGAGTCAACTGAGTCACAACAAGGGATCTGTCGAGCTTGGAAGTCGGTCCTGACAAAGGCTTGGACCCTTATGGGCAATAATGTCCAAAACATGTTGACTGTATACGTGTGATGCTAAGGACAATTTACACGTCCGAACAGCATCACCTCACTTTTTTAATCTTACCCCTGTATGCTGCATCTATATTAAACGTCAATTTTTAGATAAGGAGGTAATTTTATATTTCACCACATGGATCCCACCAGTACTTGCCCTCGAAAAGAGGCAGTACTCACCTAGGGAAACGAGTACCTAGTTGTGAAACCCAATGATGACGCTGCCCAATACTACACCATAGTGGTGACCACTTAACACCACCAGTGGCAAATATTGATTGAGGTTTTTGGGTAGAAAACTGGTACATGAAGACACCAGCAAATCTTTAAGTTCACTCTCTTTTGATTAAGATGTGCTCTTAGATGGCCCAGCATAGAATCCCACTATTTACAGGTAGATTAAGAGAAACTTCTTCCTCCCCAATGCACTTTTTAAATTCTGGGAATGGTTACCTGTCTTGCTGTGCAGGACCGCAGAGTGCGTATGGTGCATATAATCTAAAGACTTTTCAGAAAAATAGCTGCCCAACATGGTGCAGAGCCTTATGTGCCCAACATAAGGCTTTGAACTTAATTGGTGCCCTGATTGGTAGCCAATGTAGTTCCTTAATGGTTTGGGTGACAGAGCATCATTTTGGAAGGTTCCCCAGAACCTGGGCTGTTGCGTTTTGAAGGGTCTGCAATTTATTTTATATTCAAGCTTGAGAGCCTACAAACAGGGTGCTGCAATAGTGTACTTTGGAGACTACTAGAGCTATTATGACAGATTTCCTTAATTCTAATGGGAGAAAGGGGAGAATTTTTAAAAATATTTTGAGGGTAAGGGAACAGGAGTATGTTACCTGATTTGTATGGTCATCAAAATGACGCCCAATTATCTTGCTTTCTGACCTGGCAGAGGGAGGGTCCTAAGGTTGGAGGGCCACCATGCGGAGTTTCAGTAGGAGGTGTCGTGGGCAAAGAGCAACACCTCCATTTTGTCAAAGCTCAATTTTAAACAGTTCTCCTGCATCTAGTGTGCAATACTACTCATGCAGATGTTAAATTGCTTAGTCACCTTTTCTTGTTGAGAGGATACGGACATCACAATTTGGGTGTCGTCTGCATAGGAAAAACTGAGAAGCCTCATGATCGGATGAGTTTGAGCAAAGGGGTGAGATAGGCAATAAAAAGGGTGGGACTCAAGGAAGATCCTTGGGGGACCCCACAAGCAAGAGTGAACGGGTCAGAGTTAGAGTTATTCAGGGCAACCACTTGCTCTCTATTGGATAAAAAAGATCTAATAAGTTTTAGGTACCCATAATACCAATACTCTCAAGACGGTTGACCGGCAGGGAATGGTCCCCCCTCCAACTACGACAGTTCTGATTTTCTTTGTGGCCACCACTAGGGCGGATTCCGTACAATGATTGGGTTTGAACCCGTGTTGTGAGGGATCAAGAATGTTGGAGGTTTCAAAAAAGGTCATGATCTCTCAGCTCATGGCCTTTTCTAGAATCTTGGCCGGTAGGGGGTGGTGTGAAATTGGCCTGTAATTCTTTACATCAAGTGGGTCCAATGAGGGTTTCTTGAGAAGGGGTAGGATGGATGCCTTTTTCCACCTGGTTGGAAAACAGCAGGAATTAAGGATCTTATTAAAAAGCACAGTAAGAAGCACTGAAATTGTCTTTGATACCGGAGAACCTGAGGGAGGCAGAGGTCTGAGGGGGCACCAGATTCCGAGGTTTCAATGAAGATAGCTACTCTCTCTTCAGTAGGTGAGGTAAATGTGGTCAAAATAAAGGTACCTTGACTAGACTCACCAGAGATGGTTTCCCCACCCATTTCAGTCATAAGTGGAGATTTTGAAGCTTGCAAAGTTGTCATAAATTCCCCCAAAAATATTATTTACTTTAGTCTGGAAAATTCTGCTATTTTATTGCAAAGTTGTTGATCTGAGGTGGCAGTGTGTTTATTACAGAAGCTAGATAGTGTAATTGCTGGCTCCTTTCATTTTCTCTGTAAAAACATTAGTTTTAGTTACACCTATACAGCTTTTATATTCTTTTATCAGCATTTTGGATTTTAATTTTTTCCTCTGGACTATAGTTCAGCCTCCAGAGCTGCTCCTGTCGCCTACATTTTTGTTTACAAGTATAAATATCCACTTCATACATAAGACTTTACTACTTAGTAGGAAATGTGGGAGGGACCAGGGGAGAGACAGGAAAAAAGGGCATACTTACTGCTGTATGGGAGGGATTTCAGAGGGAGTAAGGAGGGGTATAGGGACGGTTAGGGAGAGGTTTCCGGAGGGCCATGCACCCACCCACAAAAGAGTAAGCCCATTGCTATACACAAACTGCATTTCTAAAGTTATTAAAGCCAAAAGAGGCCCAAAACAGTAGTAAATTACTCCAGCTCAGTGCTGTAGTAAGTTCAGCACCAAACATGGCCAACCATTGGTACTACAACATCCTCCCATAGAAAATAATGGAGGTCGGGATTTAAAATAAAGATGCTTACCTTTTTCATGAAGAAGTTGTTATGTACTTCTCAATATTAGTAGTTACATGGATTTGTAAATTTAACCACCAATTTTTTATGTCTGCCTTGACTGCACGGCTTTTGCCATAACTTATGTAACCACTAGAAAAAAAGCTTTGAGAAGCAATACTGAGAGAAGAGGCTTGGACTCCATCCACAGGCTGATCTTCCTCTCCACAAACTTTTGATTCGGCAGAAGGTGAGTGCCTAAAATGAAAAAGAGTGCTTCTTTTGTTTTTTGGTAAAACTCATTCTCAATACAGTAGGCCTGAGTTGAATAAGTTGGAAAGTAAATTATCCAGGCTACTGGCCTGATTGGTTCATTAGTTAAAGTTTTTATGAAACGTTAAGACAAAGACAGTAAGCCTGACTTACTTATTTTGCAAAGTATATGTTAGCGCCAATAGGCCTTTAAGAGTATTTTGATATTACACTGTGTTAAAGCCTGGTGACAGGTACTTTCTGCATGAAATCTCACAGATTACCATAGTTGGCTACATTTTTGGTTACTCCCTCTGACAAAACCTGACGGTAGAAGATTTCCACGGTGATAATCCTTGTTAGGCTCTTTTAGGAGGGTTTTTAAATTGTTTGGGCAAAAATGATTTTGTTCATATGTTTAATTTTATGACTATATACCTGATGGCTACCTTGTGGGAAAGCTTATGCTCAATACGGTAGGCCTGAGTTTGTTATGGGGAACTAGCCAATGAGAAGCCTTGAGGCCAATTGGTTCTTGTGAGAAACCTTATGTCGGATGCCATAAATCTGATTTGGTTATTATGAAAAGTTATGACAAAGCCGACATATTTATTGTGAAAAGCATATGTTAAAAAACCAATAGGATTTTAAGGGGGGGTTGTTATTAAACTTGGTGAAAGGTGGTAAACAGGTATTTTGTTACATGGAATCTCACAGATTGGTATAGTATCCAAGGGATTTGGTGTTAGTTACACCCCTTTGACAAACCCCGTATTGCAGCGCATCTGCCTTTGATTCTATTGCCTTGTGAGTGACAGCATTTCTTCTGATCACGTGTGCACATACACCGGAAATTGAGTGTGCCTTCAGTGCTAAGAGTAGTGGTTCAGTCCTTAAGTTTTCCATGTTCTCCATTTAAAGGGGCTCTTTTCATTTCTTTCCATCTTCTTTTTTGTATTTATTTTTTCCTAAGTCTGCAGCTCTCCAGATAGTACTAGTGGGTCAATAACTTACCACTCATTTTATCTAAAGTGCACTGCCCCCCATAAGGCCACTGCTTCTAAATTGTGTGGCCATCTTGGAATAGTACTGTTCATAGTGTATCATTTTTTTACTGTGCCAAGGAGGCTGCCTCATTTAGAAGCAAAATGTCAGCCATGTTGGATTAATACAACAATGCTACAACATGCCAAAACGTTGCTTCTAAACATACCAGCCATGTTGGAATTCAAAACAATGACACACTATGCACAATACCATTCCAAAATAGTTCTTCACTGCTATGTT
Source organism: Calotriton arnoldi (assembly GCA_963921515.1). NCBI lineage: Eukaryota > Metazoa > Chordata > Amphibia > Caudata > Salamandridae > Calotriton > Calotriton arnoldi. The sequence goes on along the minus strand of CAWUFW010022115.1, from coordinate 54,832 downwards.
TAATTTTCTAGTTATTTTCTATTGCAAGCATATGCCCACTGCCTTGAGCCGTCAGCATTATTGTTTCTACTTGTATTTTTTTAATGTATCTTGCATATGTGGGTTGACTTTGTGTGTGTGTGTGTGTGCATCTTTTTGTATATGGGTGATTAGGTGAATGCAAAAAGAGTCAGATGAATAGATGAGTACATGGCTGCAACAATGAGTGAGAGAGGACTTGAATGATGGGTTACAGAGTGCCTAAAATCAGTGCTGGCTGAAGAGGCACTTTCAGTTGCCAGTGCTTTTTTATCCTATTTCTAAAGTGACTTAATCGGCTTGTAGAATGCAGTTTGAGTTTGGAAGACCATTGCAGATATACAGGTTGTGCTATCCCTAATGTGGGATTCACAAGCTCTACAACATTTCTTTAAAAAGCTTTATTTGCAATGATAAAAATATTGTGGAACAAATCTTTGGGGTATCTTCTTTCCACTATTACTCAAAGATGTGTTAATTGGTAAGCTGGAACACTGCATGTTTTACAAGTCTTAAGTATGTAATATTTTTCAAAGCAATCAATCTTTGGAATCAGCTCAGTCATCAAAAGAGATTGAAACATAAATGAACATAAGTAATTTTCTATAATGTAGGAGGAGGAAATAGTGAATACTCCCACAAAATATTTGTATCAATAAAGCAACATTGAGCTGTATCTGAACTGTGATAGGCCTGTGACAACTGTGAATCAACCAGTGCTAGACGGCCAGTCACCGGGTGTGAGTTCTTCCACCAGTGGGCTGCTGTAGCATTGCCAGGGCAGCTGGAAGGAACAGTTGCATGCAACTTGCCAACCTACATTCTGCACCACACTGTGAGTGTTATATTGCCGGGGCAGGTTTAGGGTCAAAGCTGCCATGGTCCTTTCTTTGTTTTCATTGCAAGACTAATAACAGGACAGAGATGGTTTGACCACATCATACCCTCCCTATTTTCTCTCCAGTGGGTCCCATTGAAGCCAAGATCCAGCTGAAAATAGCATGCATGACACACAAGGCCCTTCACCATTAGTTTTTGTCACCAGGTACCTGGGACAAAAATTAACGATCTCAATAGGCAGCTGTTCACTCCTGCTAGAACCTCAGTGACTAAAAAATGCAGAAAGCCTATGTCCACACTTTCACTGGATCTTCCATGAGGATTTGGGACTCTGTCCCGGCAGAGATTCAGACAAATCCATCGACCTCCACCTTCAGAAAAGAGGCCAAAAAGATCCTACTAAACAGATTGCCAACGTAAGGACCTGGACCAGGGAGACTCCAGTACTGTAAAACACCCAAGGTTCTGTCACTGAGACACAGTTATGACCAGTCTTGTTTCATCAAGGCGCCAGGAGAGGAGACAATGAAAGCGACATCTGTGTGCCTAATGCTGCTGTCAGTTGGGGATTATTTATAGGATTCATGTGGCAGGTTATGGTCTCTCTATGTCTGTGTTCATGCTGTTGTCAGTTGACAATTATTTATATGTTCATGTAACGGGTGTGATCTTGCTACATACAGCACTCTGATTCCTGAGGATCATGTAGGAGCTTTATAAAACTCTTAAAATTAAATAAAATAAATACATTTGAGGAACACCCACTTAAAGAAGTCGAAAATTAGCCAGTTTAGGTGATTCTAGAGTGAGTGAGCTACAGAAGAAGATATATTTGAGATAATGTTATATCCTAAGTATTACATTTATGTGTAATCAGCCTAGGTCCTCCTAGCTGCTCAGCCAGTGTGAGAGTTGGTTATGGAATGTTGGTGTGACTGTGATGCGTGGAATGCCTGGGTGCCTGAGTGGATGTGTGGTTGACAGTTGGAGATGGGCTGAGCAGCTAGGCAGGCTGCTCCTGGTGGGGCTGGTGTATGGCTGGTACATGGCTAATACCTGACTAGAGCTGGCTGAACTATGATTGTTACTATCCTGGCGTGGAACCAATAAAGAAGACTTAAGATATACAACATGGCTTCCAGTGTCTCTATGTGCAGGGGACAACATTTATTTTGGCGATGAGGATGGGATCTGGACCCAAGTGTACTTATGAACTGTACAGAAACCAATATACTACTATGGGATTCCAGTAACCAGCGAAACTACAAAAAAATTAAGCTACTACATGAATCAGAATGGAGTAAAAGGCAAGTCAGCCCCACCAGTGTCCATGTCATCGGACGGCCCCAACAACCGTGTGTGTCCAGCCTGATCGTGCTCCATGGATTTGACCACAGGTATGGTCTGTTAGGGTGTGTCTGAAATATCTTTCACCCTACCACATCCTTTTGTATGTGCTGCTTGGATATTAGTATGGCGTAAAGGGATTGTGGCTGCACAAAGGCGAGTTAAAGACCAACTCAGTGAATGTATTCACATGTGCCACACAGGAACGGTGTGGTTATGCCAAGTTTGGTGTCTTGGTTACGCATGGAAAGCACTAATTACATCTGACATCTGAGTAATAATATATGGACCTGTGAAATCAGCAAGCGCAGTGACAGGTGTGGCTCTACGCAATTTGTGCTTTGGAAGTCGTGTGTCTGGGATGTTATGTACTTCACTAGAGGTCTGATACACAAATGGTCCTGTGAAATCTCAGCGTTGGGTCAGATGTGGTCATCTAACGGTCTACGCAGTGTTTGACAACTTCTACACGTGGGAACAAGAAGAGAGGTGTTATGTTACATCTCTGTGTTTAGGAGCGTATGGATCTGGATTCTTCTGTGGGGGAGATATGGACACATCTATCGTTATCATGTGTTATCAAGAACAAACTTACAATCTGCACATGAGCCTTTTTGAGGTGAGCTTGGGGTCTTGCCTACACGGTGTATTGTTTGCCACGATTTGTCTGAAGTGTCAACTAGGAGCAAGACATTGACGGTGAGGCCTTTCTTGTCTTTGTTTTTTTTCTTGCTTTTGAGGCCTCCTCGCATCGATAACAGTTTAACTGTCTTGTATCTTTTAAAACCCGGAACGAGCCAAGCAACTCGCGCGTCTACCTTTTTCCTGCTGGTTGGTCGCGTGCGGTCTTTCCTGCGATGTGCCCTGCGTCATCTGCATTCTGACGTGCAGGGCTGCCTCGGCTCTGGCGCTGCTTCTTGACTGATAGGATGATGTGGTGCATGTACGCACCGTGAGCCACTCTGCAGCGACGGAGAAGACGTGCCGCCATCTTGTGTTTGGCGGCTGCGGTCAATTAATTGCGCTTTGCCATCCACGTTGTTTCTGGTTTCAGAAATAAAGTTTTCTTTATGTCAATATGGAGTCCGGGACAAAACGGAGTTCGTTTGCCCAGAACACGTGTGGATTTGACTACGCGGGACTCGGCGGCTGAACGAGTTGAGGAGTCTACCACGAGTGATCCCTTTTAGGTTTGATGCTCCGTTTCATGTATGTCGGAGTTATTTTTTTTTCATGTGGATTGTGTCATTTTTTGTCCACCTCATGTTTCACCGGAGCAAATAACTGATGTGTGCATTCTGAAGACCGCCCGGGGTAATGTTTTGGATTTGGTTCATTTGGTTTTGTTCCTGCTTTATCCTGTTTGTTTCCTTCCGGATTCAATTTTTTTTTTTTTCTTGCACATTTCATTTGGAGCCTGATTATATCATGCACGTCGCAAGGACCATGAGTCACATTTTGCTTCACAAGCTTGGGAACATTTGGAGAAGACCCGGTTTCATCTGCTATAATTTGGCCTCTGCCATTGCTCTGGTGTTCCTTGTGTTACCCTCCAAATGTGTAATGTGTTTATTTATGGCATTCTAAATGTGCGAGCCTTCGCTCTACTTTTTCCTTATGTACTAGTCTTGGTTTCAGGTGGCGTACGTTGTACTTGTGTCTCCACAGTGCAGCGATGATTTGTGTGACATCGCACACTAGTGTCGCTTTGGGGAGGAGTTATTATTCGTTTAAGAATGTTTACAAATGTCTCAAGGTATAGGAGCATGTTCGTGCTATAGCTCATGTGTTTTTTTCAATAACTCTAGCGTTTTGGTTGTTCTTGTGTATTCTATTCCCTTACGTAGGGGAAGTCCTGACCTATCACAACTCGGGTGAGTGTTCGCTCACCGGCGTGGGGCACAGGTATACAGTGCTCTGCAATAATGGAATTGCATTGTCTATAGTGTCGTATTTCGTGATGCCACAGTTTTTGCTCAAAGCATGGGTCCTCCATGTGTTTTAGTGGGTGGTTATCACAGTGTTCCCTCAAAGGAGGGATGGGTTTGGGTAATTGTCCCATCATTGTTATAGTTATTGTGTGTAACCCTTTCACAGGGTTGGATATGGGTTTATATCCCATTTACAGTTGTGCGCAGTACTAATGTACAACTAGGGTATACCCCATTTACAGTTGCGCGCACTACAAAGGTACAACTAGGGTGTGTGTTTTGGGTGCTAGCTCCTCTCACAGTGTTATGGGTCGTTGTCCCATATCTTGGTAGTTCCCTTGTATTTGGGATAGGTGTTGCGGGGTATTTTACCTTTGGCATTACAGTATAGTATTTTACAGCTTGTTTCATTATATTACTATTTGTACTTGTTTTTCTACACTACGCTTCTTAATGTTTTTATAATTATTATGGGGGAGGATGGGGGATTTTGTTGCACATGTATTTTAATGTTGTATTTTTCCCATCTTTTCTGGATTTGTATTGTTTATTCTCCTGAGATGTTTTGCTTTATGTTGCATCCCGGAGTTATTAATTTTACTGCTTACTTGTGTATAGTTTTTCCTTTATATTTGCTATTGTTGTTTTTATGTAAAGGAAAGGGATAATGTTATATCCTAAGTATTACATTTATGTGTAATCAACCTAGGTCCTCCTAGCTGCTCAGCCAGTGTGAGAGTTGGTTATGGAATGTTGGTGTGACTGTGATGCGTGGAATGCCTGGGTGCCTGAGTGGATGTGTGGTTGACAGTTGGAGATGGGCTGAGCAGCTAGGCAGGCTGCTCCTGGTGGGGCTGGTGTATGGCTGGTACATGGCTAGTACCTGACTAGAGCTGGCTGAACTATGATTGTTACTATCCTGGCGTGGAACCAATAAAGAAGACTTAAGATATACAACATGGCTTCCAGTGTCTCTATGTGCAGGGTACAACACATTTCATTTTGTGTACAACAGAGGAAGGAGAAAGGCCCAAAGCTGTAGCAGCACACCTATGTAAACTGTTATGAGAAAGTGGGAATCATGGGCAGTGGCTCGCACTGTGCTTTGATTCTTCACATGCTAGGAGCAATGTTGGGAGCAATGTTATGTATTTTTCATGGCAATGTAATTGAACATTTTTGGTCATCTGGACATTCCGATCAATGGCAATGAACCTAAAAATTCTGGGGTACACTCTCTTGATAGCAATTATACTTCACATACTGAGGGCATATTGGCAAGATGACGATGCTGCAATGCATGACATCAAAAGGGATTTACTTGCTGGGGCCATACTTGCATAGTAGTAATTGTGTTTTACATACTGAAGCAATTTGGAGGCTGGAAGGGTAACACAGGTTCTTTTGTAGAGTGGGTGTTGGACCTGACATCCTTGGTGTGGTTTTCCCCAACTTTTTGCCTTCAATCCTCCTCTTTTTGCTGACATCAGGACTCTGTGCACTTTATCACTGCTAACCATTGCTAAATTGCTTGTGCTCTCTCCTCTAAACTTGGCAAAATTGGCTTACACCCACTTGGCACATTTAATTTACTGAAAGACCCTAGGAAAGTGCTATTACATGTACCCAGGGCCTGTAAATTAAATGCTATTAGGGGGGACTGCAGCACATATTATGCCACCCATTTAAATAGCTTTTTCAAACATGTTTCAGGCCTGCCAGCAGCCTAGGTGTACAGTTTAAAATAAACTTCTTGTCAGGCCTAAACCTTCCTTTATGATGCATATATGTCACCCCTAGGGTAGGCCCTTAACAGCCCATAGGGCAGGGTGCACTTTATTTAAAAGATTGGACATGTAATTTTAACCTTTAAATATGTCCTGGTAGTTCTGCAAAGCCTACCTCTCCCATAAGATAACATTGCGGTACCTTATTACATTTAATAAGTGATAACTTTCAATTGGGAGGAAGTAGGAAAGGTGAGTTTGGTGTCTAAAGAATTGTAATTTAAAACCCTCTTTAGTAGTAAAGTTGGATTTTAAGTCGCAATTCTGAAATGCATCTATTAGAAAGTTTGCCTTTTCTTGTCCTAACCATTTTGTGCCTGCAGTCTGTATCCGGGGTCAGGTGACTAGGTGTAGCTGGCAGTTGGGCTTTTTGTATTACTCCCAGACAGTGAGACAAAGGGGGAATAGGTGTTGGCAGGATGAGCCATCTTTGACTTGATAGGGAGGCGGAGCTGTCACCTACCACACTTGCACATCACTCTGCCTCAGCACACTCACTAAGTGTTTCATACTAGTATTTTGTGCCCCCAGACAAGCTGGGGCCAGGGCAGGGAGGCAGGAAATTCCAATGCTCCGCAAACAGCATTCAAGGTACATTTCTCAGTGGGACTAACTTGGTCCCTGTATCAGAACTGCGCTCCATCGCTTGGCCTGAACTTGTGACTTTGCCCCGGTCCGGCGAAATAAGATAACCACGGTTGGCGCTATGTACATTTAAGCACAATTTTTGCCTAAGTCTTTAAAACTGCATTTCTCCGGTTCTACTAATTCAATGTCTCTCATTTTGGTGTCAAATAATTTATTACATTTTACTCTATTTATCTAAATTGATGTGAGATTTTTCTTATGCTGTGTTTCTATTTATTACTGTTTGCTGCATAATTACTTTACAAATTGCCTCTAAGTTAAGCCTGGCTGCTTTTGTGCCAAGCTCCCATAGAGTTGAGCACAGGTTAATTTGGGGTTTGCTTGTGTTCCACCCAGACAAGAGTTGTGGTTGCTGCTTGAGTTGGGCTTCACCCCCTCAAACAACAACCCCATTTTTCACATTGGGGCATGCTAGCATACTGCCATGATGCGTTATATAATGGGCGGAAATGTGAAAGTTGGAAATTTTATTTTACATGTTACTGTGCAATTTAACTGCAATGTTCACTTCCATAAGGGAACAGTATGAAATCTGGCCTGGCAATATGAGTTTACATGCAATGACAATATGTTTACAGGCATCGTGGCAGCAGCTATAAACTGAGGGATAACGGCACTACTATGTTTGGGGCTCAAACGTTGATTAGACATTTTTCTGTCCATACGACAGAAAGAAAATAGCAAAAAACACCCATTTGAGGCAAAAAAAGAAATGCCAAACCAAAGAGATTCCAAATGAAAATTTTTTTTCACTCTGTAGAGAATCAACAGAATTTTTTTCATGAAAATTGTGAACACAAACTAGTGACCAAATAACAAAATCCACACAATTTACTTCATTTAAAAGCATCGTAATATTTCTTTTTTTTTTACCTTAAGTGTGTTGTTGGGAGCACCAAATGAGATAGCATTTTAGATGGGTCCCTGTCAACTAGGGTTTCTGATTGGAATCAAGGAAAACTCGAGCATCATTCTGTCTATGATGTCCAGTGGAGGCTCTTGGTGCAAACCTTCAACTTTGTTAGCAGCCTTAATCTACAATTTCATATGTCTGTGCCTGTCGGCAAAAACCAACCTACAGCAGTCCTGCACTCTAGCAACAGCCCTGACACAGTCTCCGGGCAGCCGTAGCACAGCTAGTAGTAGCCCATTCCTACAGTGGTCTGTCTTGGAATTTTTTCTAGCGTCAAGGATCAAGACTAGCAGCCTGGTAAAATAAGCAGCACTGACATATTCGAGCAGCACTAGTGGTAGGCTGGGAGCCTAAGGTGGCAGCAGTCTTAGGGAAGCTACTAATTACACAGCGGCGGCTGCTCTGCTAAGGTGGAGGAGCGTCGCCCCACTGCTTTTGAGCAGTGAAAAATGAAAAATAAAATGATAATAACAAAGGTTATTATCATTTTATTTTTCCTCCCTTCTCCCTTACTTCTTGCAGCTGATCCAAGGGCGGGGTCGTCCATTCCGGCACGTCGACACAGCTGCAGGAAGGAGAAGGAGTGGTGGCACTGCATGCTTCAAGTGCGCACAACAGTTTGGTCGGCCTTTCAACCAGTGGCGGCTCCTCCCCTGAGGCGGAGGAGCGTCTGCCCACTGCTTTTAAGCAGTGTGACTAAAGGGAAAATAAAATGATAATAACTGAATTTTATTATCATTTTATTTGTTCCAGCTGCTTTACGAGCGGGGGCGGGGCTACTCTGCTCTCAGAGCAGCGCAGGGGAGGAGTGGTGGGCACACTGAAGTGCGCATGACACTTTGGCCAGCCATCTGGGGCCGGCCAAACAACCATGCACACTCTCCATGTTTTCCATCCAGGCTGCATTACAGCCTGGGTGAAGAACACGCCCAGGCCCCCAGTCTCCGTCTGAGCGCCGAACCACTCCGCTCAGACCAATCACAAGGCTGCATTGCAGCATTGTGATTGGTCAGGAGAGTTGGGTGCTTACCAATCACAGTGCTGCATTGCAGCGTTGTGATTGGTCAGGGGAGCCTGGGTGTGCTTCCTGTTCCGACGCCGAGGAGAGATGGAGCAGAGACGCGGGACGTGGCGATTAGGTAAGTGGTTTTTATTTTTATTTTTTTACATCCCCTTCCTCCTCCTCCGCCCCCCCTCTGATCTGTGCCAGCCGCCACTGGTCTAAACACTCATGCGCACTTCAATCTCTCCACCCAAGCTGAGCTTTACAGCCGGGTGGAGAACAAGCAGAGGGTCATAGACCCTTAATGAGGACCTAACTAGGGTGCTCACACTAATCATGGCGCTGCTCTCCTGCTGGGCAATACCGGTATAAGAGCAGCATCTGGATTGGCGTAGGGGACCCTGTGGCATGCCAGAAGCCGAGGTCGAGGAGCAGAGGCCAGAAGAGCACTGACGCTGGAGACTGCAGGTAAGCATTCATTTTTTTAAATTCATTTCCCCCCCAGCGATGCCCTCTCCCCACCCCGCCTCCCCCACTGCCCCACCACATAAATTCCGTAGCAGCCACCACTGTAATTACACCATCCAAATATTTTGTTCTGAATGCCACAGTGAAGTATAAAGTACCCTATTCACAGAGGTATTATACTAACACAAAGTATTCGCTACAAGGAGGTAAAATACAATGCATAACATGTACAGTGCATAGGTGTTAAGGGTTTAAAGTACTTAGTGATGGGTGGTGATTAGGGAGGTTGAGTTTTTTTTATAGTTTATGGATGGGTAATGCTAAGGGATCATAAGGGTTTTTCATGGTTCCGGGATAGGAGGTTGCATAAGGTAGTAAGTGGTTTTTAGGGTTCAGGGAAGGGTAGCGTTAGGAGATACTAAGAGGGTTTGAGGGTTCAGCGAAGGATAGTGCAAAGGAATGGTAAGGGGTTTTTAATATTCAGGCAAGGATAGTGTTAAGGGGTAGAAAGAGGTTCTTAAGGTTCAGGTGAGGGTAGGATTAAGGGGTAGTAGAAGTTTTTAGTGTTCACAGAAGGATAGCATTACAGGGTTTTTAGGGTTTATGGAAGAGTAGCTCTAAGCGGTAGTAAGGAGTTTTTAAGGTTCAGGGATAGGTTGTGCTGACGGAAACTAAAGGGTTATTTTTGTATAAGGAAGGCTTATGTTGAGGGGTAGTAAAGATCTTTTAGAGTTTAGGAATGTGCAGTGTCCATGGTTAATATACCAACACCATCAATGAGGTCACCTAAAGAAGCAGAACAGTTTTCAAGACAATCCCCCTGCCAGACTCACCTACTCCTCACTCTACAGAAATGTCAGAAAGAAGTGCAATACATATCTATATCTATCTATCTATCTATCTATCTATCTATCTATCTATCTATCTATCTATCTATCTACACACACATACCAATACCATCAATTAATATACCAACAGAAGTAGAAAGAACACTGCATCAACTGCCTTTCAGACCCACCTATTTCTCACTCCACAGAAAGTGCAATGCCATCAACCTCTTTTTTAGTGAAAAAATTCAAAAGATCTGACAGCACATCGAGAACATCAAGTCTGCTTCATCTCTTACACCCTCCTCTTCACGTAAAATTCCTCAATTTTCATCCTTTAAAGCCTATCTCAGGGGTACGGCTTGACGCCTATGTAACAAGATGTGGCTTTGGGTGCTTCTGCCCAGGCATGTGACGATAGATTAATTTGAGTAACCCTGTCTCCCAACCCACCTTCAGAAAGTGACTCCCCAGAAGTGCAGGGCCCCCTGGGTCCTGGCACTCGGGGCTGACAGAAGGGGGGCCGACAGAAATGGAACTGGCTGACTCAAGATGGTGGCCACCTGACAGTGAGAGAGCATGGATGATGCTCCCATAGGACTGGGCTTCTGCATGGCGATGACCCAGAGTAAAGGCTCCAGTGAAGTGGGGGGGCGCTACACTGCTGTCTTGCAGGCCCCTCCGGAATCGAAAAATGAGAGAGAAAGTTGAGCCAAGAGTGGAGGCAGATCAGTGGCAGCTTACTGCCCGCACACCCAGATCGGCTTCGGAGAGTGACAATGGACCATAACAGTGGAGGGGAGACCTGTGTGGTAGTGCCCAATGGAAATTTCTGCTTACCTTAAAGGCACTTCCCACACAGCATCCTATGGGCTGCCTGCTGCTGCTGTTCCTCATGTGGCTGGACTGGGAGAGGGGGGATATTGCAGGGGATAACCCTGGAAGGCCTTCAGGCCTCCTGTGGCTGCTCCTGGGAAGTTGTAGAAGAGATCAAGAGATAGCGAGAGGGCCGCACAGGAAGGTTGTTTTTCACCGTCTGAGTTGTTTGACTCTTGTCGGGGATCCCAGACTAGCCACCCTCTATTGAATGCCCCCCAAAAACATAGCTACCTATGAGGCCCAACCTTACTTGCATGAAGAGTACTAGACAAAGCAGTCTACTCTACCAAAAATGGGTCAGTGAAGATAATACATCATCATAGCCAGGAAGACCATCCCTAAGTATGCATTTCTCACTTGAAATGTCTGGACTCTGCAGTCAGGCGATATAAGGTTCATACTTATCTGAGGATGGAGGGCAGTGCAAATTGCGTTCCTCCAAGAAACACATTTGTCAACACAAGAAACAGTAAAACTCAAGAGGAGGTGTACAGGGCTGGTGTTGTTCACCACTGGATACTCCTCCTATGCCAGGGAAGTGCGCATGCGGGTCCAGAGGTTCCATTCACTGTCTCTGATGTTGACAGGGACCCAGAAGGTAGGTTCCTTGCTGTCTATGCCAAACTGGATTGTGAGGAGGTGACTATCGGCTGCATCTATTCCCCTGATATAGACTGGCTAACCTTCTATAATACACTCTCGGTGAAGATGGCCACAAGAATGGTTATCACACTTCTACTTGGGGGAGACACTAACTGTGTTTTAGATGTGTCACTAGGCCGCTCTTACCCCCCACTGCCTACAGCACCAGTCGCCACAGTGGTTCACTGGTTTGCTAAATGGCTGCAGGAGTGGAGCCTAGATGACACCACATGGAGAATAAAGAATATTAGTTCTCCACAGTATTGCATCACCTACACGCTCATCTAGACAGATTTTTTGACATCACGAGCGGTATCCTTGATCATAACACATGCAGAGTATTTAGGGCAGACCATATCTGACACAACCCCTTTCTGATACCCTTATAGTGGGGAGCACCCTACCCCCCAGCGCCCATTTGGAGAGTGCAGAGCACAATACTGCAAGATAACATGTTTAGGGAGGGGTTCCGTCAAGTGATTAGTCATTAGTTCAACAACAATCAAGGCACAGTCTCATCACCTACAGTGGAATGGGAGGCTTTCAAGTCAGTGGTGCATGGTCACTGTATTGCGTAGGTAGGGATCTGTAGGGTTTTCGAAAAATAGTTGAATTTCTTAAAGACCTGCCCAAGAAACCTGGAGATAGAAGTGGTTTAATACCCCAGCTCCACGGCCTTTCTTGGGGCTGAAAGGGGTAAAACCTGTGGAATGGCTGAGATGCTTGAACTACAATGAATACCTTGCAAGGCAACATGAGGATGCAGATAAGGCGCGAAGGCTTTTAGCCTGCCCCCAAAGTCTGACACAAGGAGGGAACAATCGCTCAAGTCAAAGACAGACAGGGTACTGAGCAGAGCTCCCAAATGGAGATAAAAAGGGTGTTCTACAAGTATTCTAAGGCCTTGCACTAGGAAGGCTACTCCGCATCTGAGGATGAGATAGAAGCCTATTTGCAAGTTGAGCCCAGTGACTGCGGAGATGCAAGGTAAAGTCAGTTAACAGATCACAGAGATGGAAATCAAAGCAGCAGTCACGGACCTAGGGACTGGTAAAATGCCAGGACTGGACTGTCTTCAAGACAATTTTATAGTACCTATATAGGTATCTTGCACCACATCTTGCGAAGGTATACACGGCAGTTAAGGAGGCGGGAATCCTACCTCCGACAATGAGAGAGGCCATGGTGGTGTCCTCACTGAAACTGCATAGGGATCCCTTGGTTGTAGTGTCCTATAAACCGCCTGTCTTTGCTCAACTTAAACTATAAATTACTGAGAAAGGTGATGGTGAACCTCCTCTTCCCTGTGGTGCCAGAAGTAATTTACCCAGATCAGTCCGAGCTCATAGCAGGCAGTAGAACATCAGTTAATATCAGGCATCTGTTTCGAATTCTGGGGGAAACCCCCAAGGAGAATAGAGAAACTGCAATGGTCCTCTCAATAGACCTAGAGAAGGCAGTTGGAAATTCTTACAGGCAGTTCTGAGTAAAATGCATATGAGGGAGAGCTGCTCCTAATGGATTTGCTTGCTATGCTAATCCAGAAGCCTGCGTGAGAAAAGAAAGGGTTGTGTCTGAGGCCTATGGAATCTCTTGCGGCACATGACAACGCTGTCCACTATCCCGGATACTTTTTGCATTGGTGGTGGAGCCCTTCGCAGCGCTCGTTAGAACTGAAGAGTGTAATATTCAAGTTAAAATGATGAAGAAAGCTCTCCAAGTAGTTGAAATGTAGATTAAGTTTAATGTGGTAAAAGGATCCCATCCATCCAGCAGCCAGCGTCAGATACAACTGACAGTATTCAACAGCATCACCACATCCCCAGGTTCTATCACCATGGTGCAGCTTCAAACATACAGAGGATGAATAGAGAACTGTGCTGATGTGAAACATAGGTAATTACACAATACTACACACCTTCCCCCTTTACACTAAACTAAAGGAAGGTCGAGCTAAACACAAAACAAATATACATTGTAACATGAGGAATTCAAAAATTTAGAATGTAAAACATAAAAATTAATAAAACATACATACTACATCTGATAATCATCAAATTTCACCGGTAGTCTGGTCATTCTTTTGTCTTTGGATTATTACTCTTTTTACTTTCCTCTGCAATGTTTGTAGGAGAAACATGCGAAGAAGAACCACCCACATCAACCTTTAATTTACTATTCTTAATGATGACAACCCTGTTTAAGTTCCAAATGCGTGAATCTTCAGTTTTGATTGCATTGGTTAACACCTTAATTACTCTATGAGGTTTTTGAAACACGTTTGAAGTCTTCCTGCCAACTGGAGCTCTGATCATAACCAAATCACCCACCCTGACGGGAGTGACTTTCACAGCTTTTCTTAGATCATAGTGAACTTTGCGTGCTTTGATTTTTTCACTCTCCTTTAATCTCCAATCATCACCAGAGACTTGCTCACCTCTTTTGGATTCCGCATTATTGATCCAGAACGGTGCAACCAATGTGTTGGCACACCTACCTTTAAGCAACTCAAAAGGGCTGCGACCTGTAATGGCATGAGGAGATATTCTGTATATTTCAACCTTTCTGACAATTTCTTCCTTCCAATCTAGGCAATTCTGTTTGGCCAAGTCAATTGTTTCCTTCAAAACACGGTTGAAGCGTTCCACCATACCATTACTTTCTGGGTGATATAGTGCGCACCTCTTATGTTTGATTGAACACCTCAATAAAAATTCCTCCATTTCATTAGAAACTAATTGTGTTCCATTATCAGTTAATATGGCTCCTGGTAAGCCTTCTCTGCCAAAGATTTCCTTGAGAAACCCTATGACTTGTTTTGTATCAATGCCTCTTGTGATTTTAATTTCTGGCCATCTGGAATATAAATCGACCAACACAAAGACATAATTTTCACAACCATTCCCACGAATAGGCCCCAGTATGTCAAACGCTAACTCCTCCCATGGCTTTTTGGGACGTTCTCTAATGACCATGGGCTGAACTCTGGGCTTGTGACATCTCTCACTCATGCAACACGGTATGCAATCTCTTACAAGACGTTCCACTTGCAAGTCCATGCCCGGCCACCAGTAAGAAAGTCTGAGCCTCTCTTTAGTTTTAGACATCCCTTGATGTCCTTCATGGGCTATCTCAAGAAGTTCTTGGCGAAGGGCACCTGGGGGAACTAACCTGGTGCCTCTAAAGATAAGACCATCACTCTCAGATAATTCATCCTTAACCAACCAAAACTTTTCACACACACCTTTCACTTTATTGTTCCAACCCTTCTTAAGCAATGCGGTTAACTCAAGAAACTCTTTATCACCAGCACTGTCTTCACGCCATCTGCTTTCTTTCATCCCACTACTCTCAATGGCACAAACCCAATCTTTCAAATCATGCTCTTCTGAATAAGTGGTATCATCATTTTGGACCACCAGCCAAGAAAGCTTATCAGCAACATTGTTCTTAGCACCAGGTAAATATTCGACCTTAAAATTGTATCCCTGGAGAGCTACTACCCACTTGGAAATTCTTCCGGAAATGGCATCAATTCCTTTCTTGTTGAAAACTTGACATAGTGGCTTGTGATCAGTGCGAACCTCAAATTTCAATCCCCACAGAAGATTCTTAAGTTTCTTCACAGCCCAGTGAACAGCTAAGGCCTCTCTTTCGATGACAGAGTAACGCAGTTCTGCACCTCTTAAGCTACGTGACAAGAACAAAATAACATTCTCAGTGTCCCCATCTCTCTGTTGTAAACCGCTCCTAGGCTCTTCATTCTGGCATCAGTAACAAGAACTGCTCTTTTAGTGGGATCGAAACTTTTTAGCTTAGGAGTTTTCTCAAGCATTGCCTTGATAGTGTTGAACTCCTTTTCACAATCTTCCCACCAAATGAACTCCACACCTTTACATATTAACTTACGCATATTCAAGCACAATCCAGCAACATTTTTCATAAATTTACTGTAATATTCTCACATTCCAAGAAATTTCATTAGCTCCTCTTTGTTGGTGGGAGACGCAAGATTTTGAATGGTACAAACCAGTTCAGCCTTGGGTTGAACACCTTGACCCGAGATGGTGTGTCCTAGATAATCTATGGATGATTTTTTGAACTTGCATTTGTCAATTCTTACTGTCAAATTGAAATCTTGAAATCTCTTAAAAACCTCTCTGAGTAAGGCATCATGTTCAACTTCATTCTTTCCAAAGACCAGAACATCATCCTGGTAAATTTTTACCCCCACTACACCTTCCAAGACTTTTTCTAGAGCTCTCTGAAACATAGATGCCGCTGACACCAGTCCAAACGACAATCTGACGAGTCTGTAAGTGCCATAAGGCGTAATGAATGCAGTTAAGTCTTTAGACATATCATCCAGTTTTATCTGATGATAAGCAGACTTTAAGTCAACAGTTGAGAAAACATTGGCCCCTTGTAAGAGCATCAACATATCTGAAATTTTTGGAAGCGGATATTTGTCTATAATGACCTGTTTGTTTAGTTCTCTCAAGTCGATGCATAAACGAAGGCTACCATTCGATTTACGAGCGGCTACTACTGGGGCCAACCACCTAGTCCCTTCTACCTCTTCAATTATGCCATCACTTTTAAGTTTCTCCAGTTCCCTTTTCATATCATCCCTCACCGATAAGGGTACACTACGAACTTTACCAGCTATGGGTATAGCTCCAGGAATAAGCCTTATTTTATGAGCATAACCACGTAAACATCCTAACTCCTCTTTAAAGACATTTGGAAACTCACTCTTAAGAAGAGTGGTAAAATCACAATCAACATTCTGAGCCAATACAACATTAGGTTGGAAACCCTCTTTTAGAATTATGGGTGGATCTGAGTTCGGGTCTAACATAACACCAAGATCTCTCTGGTGAAACCAGCTCAGAATGCTGTCACCTTTATGTGAGACATAGATTTTCCCTGAAACATATCTGCCTTTGTATTCTATCAATCCTGAGAAGTAACCTAACAATTTTATGGGTTCGCCCCCATAGGCGCTGGGTTTAATGTCTGCTTTTAACAATTTTACAGACTTGACAAGTTTACTCATAAAAAATTGTTTTGAAACTATGGTTATTTTAGCTCCCGAATCGAACAACACTTTGGTAGTCTCACCTTCCACACTTATGTCATCCAAAGGCCCCCTTTTTTGATTATCAGAAACTTGTGATACAATTTGACCACAATAAAAATCAGCCTCATCATCACTTTCACTGCTGCTGTTCGCAATGGCAAGAACTTTCTCCTTGTTTTTCTTGACATTGCAAGCTGAGGTATAGTGACCTGTCTTTTTACAATTCAAACAAGTTGATTTTAGCCCTGGACATTTCTTATCATTCGCCAAATGATTCTCACTGCCACATCTATAACACCTAAGTTTTACATCCCTCACAGTTTTCTTCTGAGCCTTCACAAAAGTATATCTTTTAAAATCTTTACCTTTTGTACTTACTTTTACAGAATGAACACTGTTATCTTTGTTTTCACGCTTAGAGATTATATCAACACATTTCAAAGAGTGTTCAATTTGCTTAGCAATAGATATAACTTCCTCAAGCGGAGGTTCATCCTTTTGCCACAATTCATTCCTAACCTTCTCAACATTGCACCCCAACATAAATTGATCCCTAATTCTTTCATCAAGAAGAGCCCCAAATTTACATGAGGATGCTAATTTCCTGAGGGCGGTGACATAATTCTCAACTGATTCTCCATCATTTTGTATCCTCTTACCAAAGTGATATCGTTCGAGAATAGTGCTGACCTTAGGTAAATAGTGCTTATCCAGTTTTAAAATACAAATTTCATATTCATTTAACGTTCCATCATCAACATCAGGTAAATGATCAAACACTTCTTGTCCCTCAGAGCCGAGACAATGAAGAAGAAGCGCAGATCTTCTTTCAGCACTAAGATTTGTGCCACACACCCTGGCGTATCTCTCGAATACTTTCTTCCACTTTTGCCACTTAATTGGTGGATCACCAGGTGAGGAAAGAAAGAATGGGGGAGTAGCTACATTCTGCATGGTGGAGCACAGCACCCTAAAACACTGCAAGTATATCTCTGTCTTATCACACTAAAATTATCAAAATCATTGAACTAAACATAAATGAATAATATAAAAAACAGCAAAAATTATAAGTTATTACAATTGTTTAAAATAATCCTCGAAAGATTAACCAGAAAATGAATATGAGGAGTAAGAATTGATGAAAGCGAACAAAAAGGTAGTAGATGTATTAATGATGAAAGACCACAAGATGGTGCTGTTGCATAGAAACAAGTCTTCGTATTGAATCCACACGTAGAAGTAGATGAAGTTGTAAGTCGTGTAAGATAATTGAAAGCCAGCAGTCAAGTTTATGAAAACAAACAACACCTACTTGGAAGTCTCGAAGTTCCAATAAAACGCCACGTTGAAGAAAGCCCCAAAAATTATTCCACGGTGTGAAAATCGGCACCGATGGTTCAAAGAAGGAAAATTGTCCATGAATCATCTCCAAAATTGTAGTCTTGCTCAGCGGTAATTACCTCACAAATAACATTCATGAAATAAGTGAGCCCGCACCGGAGTCTCCCAACCACAAAAAAATAAAGAGGGCGAGACGTGCGGCGGTTGCTCTAAAATATGAGCTCACACAGGGACCTTCAAATAATGAAATTAGTATAAGGTGTGTGTGTACTAAGCTCACTTTAATGTCAATTGTCTTAACAATGAGGAAAATGTACTCACATCCAATGAGTTGACCTGAAGAGTTTCCTCTTTTTTTTTAAATCCAAATTTATGAAGAAAGATGAAGATATTGTTGTTGGATGTTGAGATCCAGTTCCTTTTACATGGGTTTAAACCGCAGCTCGTCGCCAGTGTAATATTCAAGTTAAAATGATGAAGAAAGCTCTCCAAGTAGTTAAAATGTAGATTAAGTTTAATGTGGTAAAAGGATCCCATCCATCCAGCAGCCACCGTCAGATACAACTGACAGTATTCAACAGCATCACCACAACCCCAGGTTCTATCACCATGGTGCAGCTTCAAACATACACAGGATGAATAGAGAACTGTGCTGATGTGAAACATAGGTAATTACACAATACTACACAGAGGCATACAACATACAACTTGCCGATGGCGTTCATTTCTTCATCTTCAGATGTTATGTTATTAAACTTTAAAAACAGTCGGCTGAAATTACCAGGATGTTGCCCCACCTGGAGGAGCTTGATAAGCTCTCGTGCCTCCACACCAACTGGGGTAAGACTTGTGCATTTCCAATGGATCCTCAACAGTGGGAGGAACCCGCAATAGTAAGGAATAGGATATCTGGGGGTTAGGATATATCATGCCAAAAGGATCTCATGGAGGGCTATCTAGGGGTGGCACTGTGATCTCTGAATGGTAGTGTTGAGTTTTGGAGGATGTTGCTGTTATCAGTAATGGGCCACATCTCTCTCCCCAAAATGACTATGGTGCCTGGATTGTTATACTATTTTATTAACCTACCCATCTGGGTTAAGCCTAGCTGGTTCCCCGAACTAGATATGTTGCTTTGTGATTTCATAGGGGGAGCAAGGAGGCACACGGTGGGCTTCACTGTCCTAACACATGATGACTAATGATGCATTACAAGAGACCAGGGACCAGTGACTGTTATGTTTAGAGTTGCTGTATTGTTAATTTGATAGTTAGAACAGTGAAGCAAAATTCAGTCTGTATTTCCAGATACAGCCACTTGTCCAGAAAGAGTATTGCATTGTGTGAAAACTTGGATAAAGCATGCCGGTGTTGTCTGAACTAAGTACAGATATATGTGATTCTATGTTATGAGCACTATTACTGTGATATACTGGAAAATACAATAAACATATTTAAAAAGTCCTTCAAAGCCTATCTCTCGCAGATCTTGCTGACAAACTCAATTTCCTCAAAGTCACTTCTTATGAAGAAGATGTTTTACCCTCGTCTTTCATCAAAGCTCTCTCTGGGGATGCTCTCTCACCACTTTTCACTATTGTGAAGGCTTCCTCATTCAAGGCATCTTCCCAGAAGCTTTCAAGACAGATCAAAGTGTACCACTCCTAAAGAAAACTAGACTAGACCCTGGTGACCTTACTACCTACTTACCACTCATCTGCAAGATCATTTTAAAAACAGTCTATATTCAACTCCAAAATCACATTAATACTAACCCTCTTCTGCACAACTTTCAGATTATGCTGCAGCATGGCGAATGCTACCTTACATATCAAGGCGATGCCCTCCTGATAATAGATGAAGATGATCCCTGCCTCCAGATACTGATGAACCTCTAAGATGCTTTCAACACAGAAGACCATCCCACCACCCTACGCACCCTAGAGTCCTTCACTAGTCTTCTTCCTACCTTTCCAACTGACACCAGTTGTCCACATGGGCACCCCTAGGTCTCAGAAAATCCCTAACACCTGAGAAGTCCCCTAGGGTTCCATACTGTCCTTTGATACTCTTCTCACAAATAACAGCATCAGTATTCATCAACATACTGATGATTTAAACTCTTCCTGAAATTCTCTTCTGCTACCTGCACATCGTCCAAACCTGGATATTGAGCACCTACTTGAAGCTCAACTCATCCAAGAGAGAATTCCTACTATTTGCCAAGAACAGCAAACATGAAACACTACAAATCTGGTACCATGATATGAACCTTGATGGCTTTGAACCCCAACTTTTACTGAATGCCAGGTCACTTGGATTCACGCTGGACACCAACATCATCCTTATGGAACACATTACCAAAAACAAAGATTGCTTGGTGCCAGCTCTCTCTTCTAAAGAAAGTTAAACCGTTTCTTCCAGACAGTGTCTCCAAAACTGCTATTTAAGTCCTTATACTCTCACATCTGGATGGTGGTCACGCCCTTCTCGATGGCCTCCACTTTGGCACCCCTTAAGGGTATCTGACACACCACAGCACATCTCATTTAGGCCCAGAAGGAATCTATCCTCATGGAACTCCATTGGCTACCAATGATGGCCAGTACCTTCTTCACAAATTAGCTGCATCATTTACAAAGCCATCAAGACCAGTACCCCACTTACCTTACAGGCAAGCTCACCACCTCCGGTAGTTCTCAGCACACACCCAGCCAGAACACCATCAGAAATGTAAGAAATGAAAACAAGAAGGCAGCATCCAGGATCTGGAACAATATCCCTGTCTCCATGAGGACAGCCCAAACGCTGTTCCAATTTAGGAAAGAGTTGAAGACACACCTCTTTAAAGAACACTACATCACAATGTATTCACACTTGACAAACCAGCTAATTCTCCTATAGCTTGTTGCCTTTATGCTGGACTTTGAAAATGTACAGCGCTCCACTGCCTTTTGGCTAGGTTTATGCAATAGAAATACCATATATATAACAACACCCTGTCCCAGGGGATGTGGTCCACGGGATACTGGCTCTTATGGGACTTTGGGCATGGGGTCTCTGGGGCATCTATATGGCTCTTGAAGGGGGCATTAAAGGGCTTGGATAGGGGGGCCACACTCCCCACTGCCCTTCTTTAAAAAAAATTAATATGGGTATCCTCGACCATGGGGTCGCCAAGGCCAAGAAACGGCTTGGGCAGGGGGCAGCATGACCCCTGTCAAAAAAAAAGTAAATACAGAGGCTTCAGGGCATGGGATCTGCTGGGCCCCTAAACTGCTCGGGCGCATTCCCCCCTCCCCTACTTTCCTAATGCAGCGACCCTCCAGGTCCCTGATACAAAAAATACAGTTTTTAGCACAATTGGACCCCACCAGGCCAAGGGTTTCCGGGGATTCCTACCCTGCCCTTAGATTCATTAAAATCTTTTTTTTGGGACAGGGTACTGGGTGCCCGAGTCCTAAAACAGATGCTGCAACATTTTTGTTGATGTTGTGGCAGCCAATCAGATGTTATCTTTTGATCTGTTGGGTCTGCAGATCCTCCTCATCTCTATATATACATACATTTTGAACCTTAATTTCTCAAAAACTACTGAATGGTTTTTACATGAAAACAGAAAAGCATGCTTTCTGGGTACAGATCTAGCTTTCTGCCAAATTTGGTATAATTCCGTAGAGCCATTTTTTCCGCTTCACTGTCCACTTTTTCTATGGAAAATTGCATTGGGAAAATGCTTTCTGTGCCCCCTCTCTTTTCCTTGGCCCCCCGCTTGATGAATCACAGCAAAACTCTTCAGAAAAGAGCTGAGGCGGTTGAGTCTTTTTTTGAAATTTTTTGTGAAGATTTGTCAAATGGCACCAACATTATTAGCAAACCCCAAAAATCAATGTCCTATGGAAAGGTGATCCTAACTATAGCTACCCAGTGGCGACTGATATATATATATATGTATGAAAAAATAGAAGTTGCCGCTTCTGTGGGACTACACTCCTGAAGGTGGAAGCCAAGAGGCACAAGACAGCTCCCATGGATCACTTCCCCATACTCCCACTGCCGACGCGTTTCGGGAAACTCCCTTCCTCTGGGCAGTCTTGTGCCTCTCTGCTTCCACCTTCAGGACTGCAGTCCCACAGAAGCGGCAACCTCTATTTTTTTTAATTTTGTGGCCAGCCCGGTCACGGGACAGCACCACCGTGGAACCCGAGCGGGTCCGCCGCTGTGCTCAGGCGCAGCAGACAAGCGGAGCTGAAGGGGCTGATTTATTTGCAAAGGCGCCCCATTGAACACTGTTTGTCCCTCAGAAAATGCAGTGGTTTTTTAAAGAGCAGCACCCACATGGGGAGTATAAGACTGCCATTCCCACAATTCAACTGTCGCTCATCCGAGCGTAACCGGAGTATTGAAATAAAAGAGGGGATATACTGGTATGTCGTTGTCTGCCTTCAATTTCCACAAGACTGCCCAGAGGAAGGGAGTTTCCCGAAACGCGTCGGCAGTGGGAGTATGGGGAAGTGATCCATGGGAGCTGTCTTGTGCCTCTGGGCTTCCACCTTCAGGAGTGCAGTCCCACAGAAGCGGCAACCTCTATTTTTTCATATATCTATATATATATATATGTGTGTTTGTGTGTGTGTGTCTGTAGCCCAATAACACGTTATTTATAGCGACTCTAATAAAAAAAGTAAATTTACACCTTTATTACTAAAGTGCAAAGGTCAAAATCAAGTTTATTATCACAGTGCAGCAAAAGTGAAATGAGAATAACAATATGTACTGTCTCACAAATTGCATATAACACACATTTTAGACAGGGAAATAACTCTTCTAAAAGTCGCATCCCTTTTGTGTGACTGGCCTTGCTGCACAGATTTAACCCTTAATATCTTGGATTTGGTTAAATACATTTGTTAAAACAAATCTACATTAAAAAAAATGCATTAGTATAAACTATTTATGAAGATGAGCAGTGTGTAATGCGTGTTTGTTTTTTGTGTTGTAATCGTAAATGTCCGTGTGGTGAATGAGAATGGTTTGTAATTGTGGCCGTTGTTGTTCACGCTTGGTATGTTTGATGCGTGATGCTGGTGTTTGTTGTGGTAACCTATATTCATTTCCAAGTCACAGGAAAACTAACAAATACCGTTCAATTAATAAAACTTAGATATACATATTTATACAGGCTTTGAATCCAAACATTAGTTATTAAAGATAAGGCGAAGTAAACCTTAAGCTTCAGACAACTTACTGTTGTTGTTAGGAAAGATGATGAGCAGTGAAGGCCAGATGCATGCCGGGAATATGAAGGGTATGGAAAAAAGTCTATGATTTAATACTACAATACTCGGGTACAAGGGATGCATAGACCACATAGAATACAATTAGTCACAAAGGTAAATGCAGTGATAATAAGTATCACTTTATGTTGGCCTTTTGTGATTGTTGGAATGCAGTGGGAATAAAGCAGGTCAACATCACTTCATTCCATGTGCCTCACTATTAGCGTTTAAAGGAGCACAGGGGCTTATGTGCAGTTTCATCTTCCTAATAGTTGTCACTTTTGGTTCCAATGTCTGCTTTGGCCTCTGCCTTACAATGGGAATGTCTGGGCATCTGATGGGACCACAGAGGCATAAGGTGACGCCACTTGAATATTAGACATGAGATATTACATGAGCAGGATTATTCGGGTGCTTCAGACTGTATACAATGTTGGATCATCATTAACTAGAATGGATGGCAGAGACGGGTGGAGATTCCTGCTCTCGTTTTTGTCTCAGACTCTTGTGATTTGTGAGTCAAGTCATTACAAATCTCTCCCACTACTGCTGTCCATATTTTATTACGGGTAATGCTGTAGTGGTTTCCTTTTACAGGGTGTTGTGGCTACCCTGCTCTACTGTGATATCATATTTCACCGGGTACACAAAGATATTTTCGCTTGTGCATTAGTTATCATTGCCATTTTGAAAACAGACCCTACACAAGTCAGGACGTTCCAACTGTGCAAGTCTAAATATCAGTGTTTTTTTTAACCTTAATTGTATTTGCTACTTGTAGCTTCTAAACAACTCCTTTAAGCACACAGGCGTGTAGGGTTAATTCTGGCTTTATTCTAGAGGCACCAGGATCAGCCTCAGGAACAGAAACTTCAGTGTTAACCTGTAATTTCCTTATCAATTCAAGACATAAATGTTTGGGGGAAATGAAAATGGACAGTTCTGCGTAAACAGAAGCGCCTCTCATCTGAAAGGTAGGATGAGTAAAACAGCTCCATTCTCACGGTTTGCCCCTTCAGCCTTAGATACCCTCCCAGCAAAAGCAAGGGTAGAAGCTCGGACAGCAACACCTGAGCAGGCTGCTTCAGGGGAAGAGGCAGAAGGATGCCACAGGACAATGTGGACATGTGTTCATCCGAACTTTCAGGAGAGAGGCAGCTCCTGCTACCTCTGTGCCCCCTGGCTTGGGCGGGTGGTGCTAATAGCCCTATTCCCCTTGCCTGCAGCCTGGGCCCATAATTACAGGGAAGGAAATTAACAGGTAAATTATTAAGGCATTGTTTGCTTCCACGCTGATTCAGTAAGGCTCTAGGTGACCTGACTGGGGGGCACCATGTGGCTCTTCAATAGTGGCACCCTATCAGGTCCACAGGGCACACAGTGCCCTCCTGGACATCAACAGTCAGCATTCATCTTGCTAGAGACAATAACATGGCTGGAAAGATAAAAGTGATGCATCGTGGAATCTCCGAGGAACCCATTTAGCGACTGACACAGTAAACTATAGGGGCGGCGGTAGTGGTACCCAGGGTGGAGGCTGTGCCCTTGCATTTGTTGTTATTCTCTGGAGCAGACAGCTGAGGCTGGGGCGCTGCACTATTTCCCCACTTAATATACCTCCTCTCCAAGGCAAGTTAATTTGGTAATTAAATGCACTCATTTTTTCTTAATTTCCCCTTTACCTGTTCCAAATGTTTTCTTGTTTGGATGGAGGAGGTCCATAAAAATGTGGCTTGCTGCTGCTGGTCCTTGCAGGCTTTGGTATTTGGATGAGAGAGAGTGGGGACAAAAGATAAGATAGGCCCTGTTGGGTTCCAAATAATTGTTGAGCAGCCAGGTGTTGTAAATATAACACAACAATGACAAAAGGGGGAAGTTGTATTGGGTTTGATAACACCAGCAAGGCTGGTTAATATTCCACCATAATAGTCCTTTTTCAGCTGCCCTTGTAAGAACTCATAAACTTAACATCCTACTAATACACAAAAAGGTTCCTATTGTTGTCCAAATGAAGCCGCTCCACATCGTTTGATTTCCCTTGTCATCCCGTCACCCTATAAAACATGATGTAAATTCTGGCGACCATCATTGAACGGGGTTATAGGCATCATTGTCTGGTTCTTGCATTTATGAATGATGCATTCGTTTGGGTATTCTGGTTACACAGGATCCATCCTTACGTTATTGTGTTGCGATTATGTGTAATTAAATCCCTGCTGAACTCAAGCCTGCTATAAGCTGATTTACTTTCTCTGTTCCGTGTGTGCTAGGCTGTCATAGATAGTAAAGACTATGGACTGTGTATATCATAATGATGCATAATGTACCGATTGATTTTGGTATCTATTGATTATTTCTAGGTCTGACGTTAGCCATGACCTTTTGATTTAATTGAATGATGCATATGATGTGCTTAGGGGCTTTTAGTCAGTCTTCTTCTTCTTCCATTGGCCTTTTATTGTGCCCTTCACATTTTTCTTCCATCCATTGGAGTATTAAGCAAGAGGCAGTAGGTCAGCCCAGTGCAGCCATTGGCTAATTTAATTGTGAGTGGCTTCATTCTTAGTTTTCACATGAAGCAAATCAGCCCAAAAGGTAGTTTCCATCTTTGCTGCCGAGGTATAGCATTGTGTGCTTTTTTGAGACCACAGAAATATTTTTGCTTTTAGCCAATGCAATGATTTTTGTTTTAGATTGATGAGGGCCTGGCAGCTTTCCCACCAAAAAGGTTTGCAAAAGCCATGACAAATCAAAACAAGCATTGGTAAAGACAAAGGGTTCGCTGCCGATGGACGACCCATTTGGCATTAATGTTAATTAATGGATTTGTTATTTAAATTTGTTTGGGGTGTAACTGGTAGAAGTAACATGGTGATTGACATTCAAAGCAAAATGGTAATCTTATTTAAAGCCTGCCTGGTTCTCTTTTGGGTTAAAACAATAATTAAGGTGCTGTCATTTGACATGGGATAAAACGAAGCTTAGAGCCGAGAGGCACACAATACAACAAAATGGTCTACACTTCTGATCCATCCACTTAAAGAAAAAGATCATCAGGACAGCAATAATAGAGACACTCCAGAAATGGAGGTTAAAGAGGGGCAGTGGGCAGCATCACTGTGTAGAACAAAGGCAACCAAGATATTATCACTCCTTAATGGCTCTCGTGCCAACACGCTTGTCTCCATTGTTTGTTGCAGCCACCCATGTGGCTGTAGATCTGTTTGAAGCAGCAGGCGTGCTGCATCTGGTACCCAAGGACCGTGCCTGGGAATGTCTTGTATATCTGGGAGTAGCCGATCTTTGCTTCTGCACTCCTGAAATTACATGGACCGCTGGTCCTTATTGCCAGTCTCTTTTGGTGAATCCTAGTGGTGTCAGTGAGGTACTTCTTAATCAAAGAGAGGGGTCCAGCTCTACCAAAGGGACAGGACACCAACAAGACACTAAGGGGCCGATTCCGATCTCGGTCGGAGGCGCACCCAATACCATTCGGTCGGGAAAAAAGCCATGCGAAAGCCAGTTTCCCGACCGATCCGTACAGCACACCGAACGAGCAAGTACGATGCGCACAACAGCAAAAATTCCGGCCGAGCCGTACTCACCCAAACCAGGTCCTGTTCTCCGACCGAGGCGAATCCGGAAACGCCGAATCGAGTCGCACGGAAGGGAAAATGCAGCCCCGTCCGGCCGGACAAGTACGATGCGCTTTCCGTACGCGCCGAACCCGTCGCTACGCACGGCACGTCAAAGCATCCGGGAGAGGCGCACATAAGCTCCGAATCGCGCCACAACACGATCCACGGCTACGAGACGAACACAGCACAGACGAGGACGACGCGAAGCGACGAGGACGAAGCGAAGCGACGAGGACGAAGCCAAGCGACGAGGACGACGCGAAGCAACGAGAAGGACGAACGACACGAACCAACCATGAATCCCTTCGTCCCGATCATACCAATATTCTACATCTACTACCGGAACAGGCACGGACGCGTACGGCGCAGAAGGTAAGTCAGACACCAACCACAAAACACATACAACACGTACACGACACATCACACACACACACGGGGATTCTGAATATACTTACACCAGCAACAGCAGCACCATAGGGGCGGGATGCCCATCACCAATGCCACATATGCACACAGGGGCCTGAATGCGCACCACCACCCCTACCCAGGGGGGCTGGATGCCTACCACTACTACCACCCTTAGCCAGGGGGGCTGGATGCCTACCACTACTACCACCCTTAGCCAGGGGGGCTGGATGCCTACCACTACTACCACCCTTAGCCAGGGGGCTGGATGCCTACCACTACTACCACCCTTAGCCAGGGGGGCTGGATGCCTACCACTACTACTACCACCCTTAGCCAGGGGGGCTGGATGCCTACCACTACTACCACCCTTAGCCAGGGGGCAGGATGCCCACCACTACTACCACCCTCACCCAGGGGGGCTGGATGCCTACCACTACTACCACCCTCACCCAGGGGTGGCAGGATGCCTACCACTACTACCACCCTCACCCAGGGGGGCTGGATGCCTACCACTACTACCACCCTTAGCCAGGGGGCAGGATGCCCACAACTACTACCACCCTCACCCAGGGGGGCAGGATGCCTACCACTACTACCACCCTTAGCCAGGGTGGCAGGATGCCTACCACTACTACCACCCTTAGCCAGGGGGGCAGGATGCCCACAACTACTACCACCCTCACCCAGGGGGGCAGGATGCCTACCACTACTACCACCCTTAGCCAGGGTGGCAGGATGCCTACCACTACTACCACCCTTAGCCAGGGGGCAGGATGCCTACCACTACTACCACCCCTAGCCAGGGTGGCAGGATGCCTACCACTACTACCACCCTTAGCCAGGGGGCAGGATGCCTACCACTACTACCACCCTCACCCAGGGGGGCAGGATGCCTACCACTACTACCACCCTTAGCCAGGGGGGCTGGATGCCTACCACTACTACCACCCTCACCCAGGGGGGCAGGATGCCTACCACTACTACCACCCTTAGCCAGGGGGGCTGGATGCCTACCACTACTACCACCCCAACCCAGGGGGGCTGGATGCCTACCACTACTACCACCCTTAGCCAGGGGGGCAGGATGCCCACCACTACTACCACCCTCACCCAGGGGGGCAGGATGCCTACCACTACTACCACCCTCAGCCAGGGGGCAGGATGCCTACCACTACTACCACCCTTAGCCAGGGTGGCAGGATGCCTACCACTACTACCACCCTTAGCCAGGGGGGCAGGATGCCTACCACTACTACCACCCTTAGCCAGGGGGCAGGATGCCTACCACTACTACCACCCCAACCCAGGGGGGCTGGATGCCTACCACTACTACCACCCTTAGCCAGGGGGGCAGGATGCCCACCACTACTACCACCCTCACCCACGGGGGGCAGGATGCCTACCACTACTACCACCCTTAGCCAGGGTGGCAGGATGCCTACCACTACTACCACCCTTAGCCAGGGTGGCAGGATGCCTACCACTACTACCACCCTTAGCCAGGGGGGCAGGATGCCTACCACTACTACCACCCTTAGCCAGGGGGCAGGATGCCCACCACTACTACCACCCTTAGCCAGGGGGCTGGATGCCTACCACTACTACCACCCTTAGCCAGGGTGGCAGGATGCCTACCACTACTACCACCCTTAGCCAGGGGGCAGGATGCCTACCACTACTACCACCCTCACCCAGGGGGGCTGGATGCCTACCACTACTACCACCCTTAGCCAGGGGGGCAGGATGCCTACCACTACTACCACCCTCACCCAGGGGTGGCAGGATGCCTACCACTACTACCACCCTTAGCCAGGGTGGCAGGATGCCTACCACTACTACCACCCTTAGCCAGGGGGCAGGATGCCTACCACTACTACCACCCTTAGCCAGGGGGCAGGATGCCCACCACTACTACCACCCTTAGCCAGGGGGGCTGGATGCCTACCACTACTACCACCCTTAGCCAGGGGGGCAGGATGCCCACCACTACTACCACCCTCACCCAGGGGGGCTGGATGCCTACCACTACTACCACCCTCACCCAGGGGTGGCAGGATGCCTACCACTACTACCACCCTTAGCCAGGGTGGCAGGATGCCTACCACTACTACCACCCTTAGCCAGGGGGCAGGATGCCTACCACTACTACCACCCTTAGCCAGGGGGCAGGATGCCCACCACTACTACCACCCTCAGCCAGGGGGGCTGGATGCCTACCACTACTACCACCCTTAGCCAGGGGCGGCTGGATGCCTACCACTACTACCACCCTTAGCCAGGGGGGCTGGATGCCTACCACTACTACCACCCTTAGCCAGGGGGCAGGATGCCCACCACTACTACCACCCTCACCCAGGGGGGCTGGATGCCTACCACTACTACCACCCTTAGCCAGGGGGGCTGGATGCCTACCACTACTACCACCCTTAGCCAGGGTGGCAGGATGCCTACCACTACTACCACCCTTAGCCAGGGGGCAGGATGCCTACCACTACTACCACCCTCACCCAGGGGGGCTGGATGCCTACCACTACTACCACCCTTAGCCAGGGGGCAGGATGCCTACCACTACTACCACCCTCACCCAGGGGTGGCAGGATGCCTACCACTACTACCACCCTTAGCCAGGGTGGCAGGATGCCTACCACTACTACCACCCTTAGCCAGGGGGCAGGATGCCTACCACTACTACCACCCTTAGCCAGGGGGCAGGATGCCCACCACTACTACCACCCTTAGCCAGGGGGCTGGATGCCTACCACTACTACCACCCTTAGCCAGGGGGCAGGATGCCCACCACTACTACCACCCTCACCCAGGGGGGCTGGATGCCTACCACTACTACCACCCTCACCCAGGGGTGGCAGGATGCCTACCACTACTACCACCCTTAGCCAGGGTGGCAGGATGCCTACCACTACTACCACCCTTAGCCAGGGGGCAGGATGCCTACCACTACTACCACCCTTAGCCAGGGGGCAGGATGCCCACCACTACTACCACCCTTAGCCAGGGGGGCTGGATGCCTACCACTACTACCACCCTTAGCCAGGGGCGGCTGGATGCCTACCACTACTACCACCCTTAGCCAGGGGGGCTGGATGCCTACCACTACTACCACCCTTAGCCAGGGGGCAGGATGCCCACCACTACTACCACCCTCACCCAGGGGGGCTGGATGCCTACCACTACTACCACCCTCACCCAGGGGTGGCAGGATGCCTACCACTACTACCACCCTTAGCCAGGGTGGCAGGATGCCTACCACTACTACCACCCTTAGCCAGGGGGGCAGGATGCCTACCACTACTACCACCCTTAGCCAGGGGGGCAGGATGCCCACCACTACTACCACCCTTAGCCAGGGGGGCTGGATGCCTACCACTACTACCACCCTTAGCCAGGGGGGCTGGATGCCTACCACTACTACCACCCCCACTCATAGGATGGACAATGCATGACACAACAAGCACACCACAACCTAGGGAATGCAAGATTAAGACATCCCCCCACCACCATGACAAGCGTGTGTAGGCTGTGTCAAATGCCTACAACACCGAACATGACTTTCAACATACAATGTGACCCCCTAGCACATGTGCCACACATATATGTGTGTGGCACCCACAATGCAAGCAGCCCATGACCATTGTGGCAATGGGGCCTAAACCCCCATCATCACAGTGACCAAAAGGTAAGTGTGGGGTCCATAGCTGAAGCACATTTTGACCATTGTGGCAATGGGGTCCAAACCCCCATCATCACAGTGACCAAAAGGCAAGTGTGGGGTCCATAGCTGAAGCACATTTTGACCATTGTGGCAATGGGGTCCAAACCCCCATCATCACAGTGACCAAAAGGCAAGTGTGGGGTCCATAGCTGAAGCACATTTTGACCATTGTGGCAATGGGGTCTACACCCTCATCATCACAGTGACCAAAAGGTAATTGTTGACAAAGAAAGAGCTGCAACTGCCAAACTGCATGGATCATTCCTGCTCACAGAACCAAAAACTCATCTGTGGCAAAGTAGTGTATGTGTCCCATTGCAACATAAATTGGGGGAGCCAAATACTGCAGTGCAAATGAAACATTCCTTTGGCCATGTGCAGACAAACAACACCCATGGGGGCTGAGACCGTCAACAGTCATCAATGACACAATGACAGAAGTGACCATCAGAATGCAGAACCACATATTTGCACCAATGGGCACACAAATGCAGATACCCTGTGGAGACAGCAGATGTGAGGTGAACAGATACCATACCATGGCAGCAATGGGACACACAAACCATGATCACTGTGCTGACCGATGACCTAGGAGTCCCAGGGACAGCAGGGGAAACACACCAAACAACATACAGCCAATGGCACACCCAAGATATGCCAATGCAGTGGTGCAGATGCACAAACACAAACAGGCAGACCAACACTGTCATCATACACAGCAGGTGAGGGGTGGGGGTGCCAGTGTCCCCAGGCAACCACACAACACATGAGGAGAGCTGAATACCAATCATACAGATGTGCATACACTGCCACACTAAGGTAACTCATGGATCCAAATCCCCTATGTGGGCAAGCAGGCATTGTCAGGTGAGAGGGAGCACAAAACACACATGTCACACAGGCACGTAGGAACAACAACTGACACAGCAAGTCACAGACACACCACAGCACCACCCCCAGGGCCCCCACAATGTGGTGACCCTGGGCTGAATAAAAATACCACTGTGATGACAAAGCTAAATGTCGTTCACACTATGAACCACAGTCAGGTGTCCTGAGCAACAAACTACCATCACACCTACACAAGCACAAATCAATCAGCATGGCCAGTAAGCCAAGGCCAACATGGAGGCAGGGGCCTAGCCGGGCAACAACTCTCATCTGCACACACTCAACACCACACCCCTCGACCTCCAACAATGTGCAGCAGTGAAGTACACATGCACTGGTGACATTGCACATGCACCCATGACTATTCCAGGGTGGTGGGTGGGAACCAAGGTGTAGAAACACATCACACATGGCCACTCAACAAGACTCCTGAATGTCTGACACACTGCACACTACGCTGTACATGGACATGACGGCAATACCACACCGACCAATGGGATCCCAGCCACAGTCACACACCAATGAAGAAGCCAAGGTCACCCACAACGAACACACATAGACAACTTCCAACATTGCAGCTCTGACCCTGAGGAGTGGCAGCAGTCACACACACAACATGTCACAATCACTGAAAGATAACACAAACTGGAAATCACATGACAGGGGCAAACAACAAGTGCCAAGGGGAAACCTGACTGTGACCCATCTGCGTCTGCACACAAACTCAGCCCTGACAGCAAACACACCTATGGGTGACACCCTGATGACCAGTAATGTGCCATGCACCCACATCACAGAGAACACAGGGAGAAGACTTTGGGGGAACATAGCTCAAGTCAGCAAGCATCACAAACAGGTACAACACTAGGGATCACAGCATGCGCAGATGAATGGAAGTGAACACACAGACATGCACATACAACACACACCTTGGGTGCAGGCAATGTCACACGTGTACACACTGCCATGAGGGGACTCCACTCCTGTGTGAGGAAAGCTGTGCCATATGTTGCCTCAGTAGGGCCCCATCATGTCAGCTGAGCACTTGGTCACACAATCAACAATTAGCACCAAATGAGGGCTCCCATCACATCAGCCTGGTCATGGATGTGCCAACGGAATCATCAGCACAGATCCAACACACTTGTATAGCAATGTTGCACTGACTACACGGATGAGTCCCTCCCCATTGATGCCCAAACCTGCATGTCCACTGGAGATGGCAACACGGTCAGGGAAGTAGACAAATGCAACGATGGCAGGCACAACAGATGTGCAGGGGTGGAAGCCACAGATATGAAATTGCCAATGTAAGTAGGAAACCCATTGCCAAATACTGAACACATGACACCCTCAGATGCTGCTATTGATGACATGGATACACCACATGATAGGACACATTCCCCCTGGACCACATGGGTTCCTGCACAGTAACACTTCATAATCATGAGACCAGATATCACCATCACTGCAGCAAGGGCATGGTTAGCTGCACCAACAACATGTACATCTGAAGCATGAGCACTAGAGAAAAGAAAGTTGCTTTATTCAGCATATGTGTTGAGGCCAAACGAAGTCCTGAAAAAAGAGCAAAGGCCAATGGCCAGTCCATTGTCAAAGTTCAAACAGGGTGACACTGGCAGATGTCACCCTACGCATGCCTGCACAATACCAGGGACAATCCACTAGGAGGGGCAACCGGGGGGCAGGCCAGGCACCGCAGGGACAGGATCAGGGCTCACCAGGGGGAGTCAGGGAAGGGGTGGTGGGTGCAGGAGAGCCACTGACAACTGCAGTGGAGGTGTCTGACATGGTGTGTGCCGGCACAACTGGGGGGCATGACACAGATGTCGTGGGTGCCGGCACAACTGCAGTGGACCCTGCAGATGGGGTGGACAGGTCCGCCACTGCAGTGCCCAAGTCAGACAGGGCGGTAGTGGACTCCACTGCAGTGCCTACCTCCAGGGGAGGAGAATGGGGAACAGGCAAGGTGGGTTGGACAGAGGGGGGGACACCCTCACCACATCAGTGGCACAGACAAGCGCAGCGGGGGGTGTGGTGCTGGGAGAGCAAGTGGCAGGGGGAGAAGGCCGGAGCATCTTGGGGATGGTATATCTGTGGGTGGGGGAACCTGGGGCAGGGTGTGGTGGGGGCACCTGTGCAGTGGGGGCCTGAGGGATGGAGGACGGAGACCTTGTGCCTGAGCTGCAGGGTGGTGGCGGGGTCTTGCTCTTAGCACTCCGGGGGGACTTGCGGGTGGGGGCCTCAGTCCGTCTGCGCCTGGGGGAGGGTGTCCGGGGGCGAGGGGCACTCTGCTCCGTGTGGGTGGGCTTCCTCTTCCCCCGGGATGCTGGAGCAGCTTCATCGGTGGGGAAGAGGCCGAGGTCACAGAGGAAGAGCTGCTGTGACTTTGGGGTTGCAGGTGAGGCAAGGGAGGGTGCTTTGGAGGGAGAGGGAACTGAGGACTGCGCAGTGCATGTGGATGCGTGTGTGTGTTCCAGGGCCCCATCCCCTGTGAGTCTGGCTTCAGTCCCCTGAATGTGCGTGCGTGTGCGTTTTGTCATTGGCGTGTGTGTCAGTGTGCTGGATGTGTGTGTGCTGGTGTGTGCCTGTGCCAGTGTGTGTGTGCCTGGGATGGGTAAGGTGCTGGGGAGTGTGGATGGAGCAGAGGCAGGAGGGGTGAGGGACCGTTTGAGGAGGGACACTGCTGCCGTCAGGGAGGAGTCCATGGACCTATTGCCCCTCTGTAGGTCAGACATGCCCGATGAGATGCCCTCCATGAACGACACCAGCTGAGTCAACAGCGCGGTGTGCGCATGGAGGACACTCAGCATGGCTGTCTGCCCTACATGGAGCTGGCGAAGGAGGTACACAGACTCCTCACTCAGGGCAGCAGGGGACACAGGGGCAGGGGGTGCGGTGCCTGGCCCAAAGGAGACACGCTCCCGGACATGGGAGCCTCCACGGACCTGGGGAATGGGAGCCGATGGGAGGGCGGTGGTGGTGCTGGTGGTGGCGGGGACAGCAACACTAGCTGGGGTGTGGTGGCTGCTGACACCCGCCTCCACAAGGGAGTCATCCTCCGAGTTGCTCTGGTCCTCAGCTGAGGTGGATGCTGCTGAGGACTCCTCGGTGTGGCTCCCCTCGCCCTCCGTGCCACTGGGTCCCTCCGACCACTCCTCGGCTGCTGACCCAGTCTGGCTCTCCGGCTCCTCCTGGTCCGTGGAGCTGTCCCCTTCCGTGGCCGTGGATGTATCTGCAAACAATGGGGAAACAGACAGACATCAGTCACCTGCACCAAACGCACACACCACTGTGAGCACAGCACATTACAGAGCAAGCCCTGGCATCATTAGTTGTACATTGCTAAAAGTGCCCTAATTGAACAGGAGAAGTCAATTGTCAGTCTGATGCCAAGCATGGCACTCACATCCCACATGGCCTTGCACCCATCTGTCTGGTGTCTGTTGGATTGCAACACCCCAGTGTTGACACATGCACCAAGTACACAGTAGTTGGACAGTGCAGAGGACACGGTGTGGACACATCACAGCTCTTGCCACTGAGTCAGTACAGGTTTACGGATGTAAGGGATGCCCAGAGTCAAATAGGAAATGCATGTGATGCATTCCAGCGACAGACACCATGATGCACCCATGTCCTGATAGCCAGCGCCACTATGGTGTGCATGTAGCACATGTCACTCCCCTGCAGGATCACCAATCAGTAGACACATGCCATGGCGGAGGCATGACTGCAAAGTCATACATCACTGTCTCAGTGATGTATGACTTTGCAGCCAGACAACAACACTCTGCACTGTGTCACAATAGTAGGTCATGGGGAATGCAAGTCCTGGAGCTGCACAAGTGCACATGTACATCCCCCCCACAACACATCCTCTTAACCCTCATCTGTCCAGGTCATACCTATTGGACATATGGGAGACCTGTGACACTACCCTCTGAACCTGAGCCCCTCACACTCTGCTGTGCATGGGGAACAGCTGCCTGAACTTCACATTTACATGCCCCAGTCTGCATGGGCAGCTGATCAGACACCTATGTGTCACACAAGTATCGTCTCCTATGGTCACATCTCCAGTGGCATGCTGAGCCCCTACCAAGAAACTCCACAGCAGTCCTGGCGACTAATCCACAGCACACTGACACAGAGGCAGACACCTGAGGGGTCAAAACACTGTGCACAATGTGTCCTCTGATACACGGGAGTGGGAGTACAGAGTGTATTGTATGGCCTGGAGTAGGCATGACTGTCCAGCCCCACATGAATGAGGGATGAGCCCTGGACTGTAGGCAGCTGGCTAAGTATGTGTGACACACGTCATATACATACTCCTGGGGCCCAAACATTGTTCCCACCCGCAGCATGGGTGTGTGCCAGGTACCCCAGCCACATGTGGTGGATCAGCTCAGCAATTGGACCACAGATCAAAGTAACACGCTGAATACATGTCAGAATACAGGCATTGTGTAAGCAATGGACCCACCCATGATGCCCACCACAGAGTCAGGGAAACAGATGCTGTCTCCCACCTTGAGTCAAGCAAACTGCAAGGACACAGTCCTAAGTGACAGAATTCCCTGCATGTAAGGGCCACACCTGGGTATCAGATGAGGAGTGGGCAGTGCACAATAGAGGGACATGGCTCCTGGACAACATGACTGCTGTACTGTGGCAGTTCAACCTGGCCCGAGGAGGGCACATAACATGTTAGACAGAGTACACAGTGCAGTCTTTGACTCACCCCCTCCTTGCTGCTCTCTGGCCTTCAGCTGCCCATCCAGGTCTGGAAAGACCACCGCCAGGATCCTGAGCATGTGGGGGGTCAGGGTCCGTGTTCCGCCCCTCCTGCGAGGAGGCGACAGCTTCAGCTGGACCCGTGCAATCCTCCGGGTCCAGCCCCGAAGGTCCTGCCACCTCTTTTGGCAGTTGCGGATCCGGCGCTTGTAGACCCCCACGGACCGGACAGCCCGGACGATGTCCTTCCATATCTCATGCTTCCGATGGGCAGAAGCCTGTCAGGATGACAAAGTGATAAGGCCATTACTACACATGCAACATATCCGTGCATGACACAGTTGCATATACATGTCGCAATCACAGGGGCACATGGTGTACCCAGGCAGTGCACGGCTGCCCATGGACAGTTTTCCAGAAGTCACTACATGGTATCATAGCATGGGGAGTAAAACCCTGTTCAGAAGCACTGTCACTGCACCATACCTGTCCAGTGCAAGTCACTACACACTATGGGGGGTGACAACTACTCAGTGAGCCTGCTAGCCAGTGGTGTGCTGACTCTCAGCCTTGCTAGTCAGACAAAATGCACATTCAGAAAGGCAGTGCACAGAACACTCACCTGCTCCCCTGGTGTCCCATACAGCTTGCTGTACTGTGGAAGTAGGCTGTCCAGCAGGGCCTGGTTCTCTTCAAGGCTGAAGGCTGGGGCTCTCTCCACAGTACGTGCCATTGCAGGGTCCAGAGGGGCAGAGACAGCAGCAGTGCAGTGGCAGATGTCGTCCTGGAGCATGTAGTGCAGGCAAGTGGGCTCTCAGGGGAACATGCAGCAATATATATGTGCTGGAGAGGCAGATACTGTCCCTTGTGTCCAAAGTGATAGGTCCAAGTCGTTTGCATCTTCTGAATCTGGCCAATCCATGGAATAGCAGCACCAAAACACGCCCACAGCATCCTTCAAAATTTCAACTTCATGACATACATGATTTTGCAACATTGTTGTGGGTGACCAACTGATTTTCCAGCAACCGACTCGTTCGAATATTCGAAAACGCGTCCGTTGCCAGGCAAGCCCATTGTCAATGGGTGCGCACCGATCGGTCCATTGAGGTACAACGCGCACAGGGGTACAACGCGTACCCGCACACATTGAATGCAATGGGCCGGCCGGAGGCACCGATCGGTCCATTGCAGTACAACGCGCACAGGGGTACAACGCGTACCCGCACACATTGAATGCAATGGGCCGGCCGGAGGCACCGATCGGTCCATTGCAGTACAACGCGCACAGGGGTACAACGCGTACCCGCACACATTGAATGCAATGGGCCGGCCGGAGGCACCGATCGGTCCATTGCAGTACAACGCGCACAGGGGTACAACGCGTACCCGCACACATTGAAAGCAATGGGCCGGCCGGAGGCACCGATCGGTCCATTGCAGTACAACGCGCACAGGGGTACAACGCGTACCCGCACACATTGAATGCAATGGGCCGGCCGGAGGCACCGATCGGTCCATTGCAGTACAACGCGCACAGGGGTACAACGCGTACCGCACACATTGAAAGCAATGGGCCGGCCGGAGGCACCGATCGGTCCATTGCAGTACAACGCGCACAGGGGTACAACGCGTACCGCGCACATTGAATGCAATGGGCGGCCGGAGGCACCGATCGGTCCATTGCAGTACAACGCGCACAGGGGTACAACGCGTACCCGCACATTGAATGCAATGGGCGGCCGGAGGCACCGATCGGTCCATTGCAGTACAACGCGCACAGGGGTACAACGCGTACCGCGCACATTGAAAGCAATGGGCCGGCCGGAGGCACCGATCGGTCCATTGCAGTACAACGCGCACAGGGGTACAACGCGTACCCGCACACATTGAATGCAATGGGCCGGCCGGAGGCACCGATCGGTCCATTGCAGTACAACGCGCACAGGGTACAACGCGTACCCGCACACATTGAATGCAATGGGCCGGCCGGAGGCACCGATCGGTCCATTGCAGTACAACGCGCACAGGGTACAACGCGTACCGCGCACATTGAATGCAATGGGCCGGCCGGAGGCACCGATCGGTCCATTGCAGTACAACGCGCACAGGGGTACAACGCGTACCCGCACACATTGAATGCAATGGGCCGGCCGGAGGCACCGATCGGTCCATTGCAGTACAACAGCGCACAGGGGTACAACGCGTACCGCACACATTGAAAGCAATGGGCCGGCCGGAGGCACCGATCGGTCCATTGCAGTACAACGCGCACAGGGGTACAACGCGTACCCGCACACATTGAATGCAATGGGCCGGCCGGAGGCACCGATCGGTCCATTGCAGTACAACGCTGCACAGGGGTACAACGCGTACCCGCACACATTGAATGCAATGGGCCGGCCGGAGGCACCGATCGGTCCATTGCAGTACAACGCGCACAGGGGTACAACGCGTACCCGCACACATTGAATGCAATGGGCCGGCCGGAGGCACCGATCGGTCCATTGCAGTACAACGCGCACAGGGGTACAACGCGTACCCGCACACATTGAAAGCAATGGGCCGGCCGGAGGCACCGATCGGTCCATTGCTGTTCAACGCATCACTGTACATGTGACTGGCATATGTCAGCATGCCTGTCTCAGATGGACATATGCCAGCCACAGATAGCTCCCAGGGAGTGAGGGGCACACCTACATCACGACAGCCTGTCCAAACCTTATCATAAGGCATGTAAGGCTGCATTTCCTATTGTGTGTATGTTGGTGTACATGTTGTCCTGTGGGTGTCACCTGTGGGCAGCCACCCCCAGGCTGTGCACGTGTTAATGGGGACAGGATCCTGGGTGTTACGTGTACGTGACCACTGTGATGTGCAACTGTTC
The DNA here is from genome assembly GCA_963921515.1 of Calotriton arnoldi. Lineage (NCBI taxonomy): Eukaryota > Metazoa > Chordata > Amphibia > Caudata > Salamandridae > Calotriton > Calotriton arnoldi. The sequence goes on along the minus strand of CAWUFW010022115.1, from coordinate 15,511 downwards.
ATATCTGTGCATGTGCCATGGTCACATTTCACAGTGGTGTTTGTGTATGTCATGTCACATACCCCGTGAGTCCCATGTGGGACGGTATGTTTGAGCCAGGGTGTCCCAGTGGCACAATAGTGATGGCCCTCCACAGTCTTTGTGCATGTAGTGTTTACAATGTCTCTGATTTCATGTGCACAATGGGAGACAGTCTCCACATCCACGTTGTGTGTGCATGGACTCTGATGTTGTGCGTGTGTGTCACAGACGTCCATGGCTCTCCTGCCATGGCAAGTGTGGCCACTACCTGTGGGGGTCATGTTTGTTTTGTTGTGGTGTACACATGATACTCCAGGTGATGCCAGTGTCCATGTGGCATTACAGGGTCCCTGGGAATGTGCCTGTCGTTGAGCTGTGGTGCCTGGGGCACATCTGTCCTCACATGTCACTGGGGGGTGACTGTGACACAGCATCATGATATCCAATGGGCCAACCTGGGACAAATTGATGCCACCTGTAGGACCGTGTTGACAGATGTTGGCCATGTATGTACCATACATGTCGTTCCGGTACTGCACACTTCATGTAGTTGTGCCTCATGATGATGTATGTTGGGATCTTGAGTGTGTTCAATGCCGCATATGTGGGGTGACTGACGATCTTGCTTACTTCTCCTCTGCACTGCAGGGCTCCTGCTGTCCATCGGCCATTCCCAGACCTGGCAACGATGGTGGAACGGGACAGCATCCGACGGTACCGCTTCACCAGGCAGCTGATTGAGGATTTGGCAGTGCAGTTGTCCCCACATTTGCAGCCTGGCCGGCCGTATCCTACAGCGCTGACCCCCAAGGTGAAGGTGATGGCAGCCCTACACTTCTTTGCCACCGGTACCTTCCAACATACTGTGGCGTCTGCTGGTGGGATGTCACAGACCATGTTCAGCCGTGTGCTCCGCGATTTCTTGGCGGCAATGTTGCTCTTCCTGAACCGGTACATCTATTTCCCTAGACTGCGACGACTCACTGACGTGAAGAGTGACTTTTATGCCCTGGGGAGGATGCCGCATGTCATTGGCTCCATTGATGGGACACATGTGGCTTTGGTACCACCACAGGCCCAGGAGCAGGCCTACAGGAACCGCAAGCACTACCACTCGGTCAATGCACTGGTGGTGTGTCTTGCAGACATGACCATCACACACGTGTGTGCCCGTTTCCCTGGTTCAGCACACGATGCCTTTGTGATGAGGAGTAGTCGCATCCCCAGGTTGATGGCACAGATGCAGAACCAGCGTGCCTGGCTTGTCGGTGTGTACTGACTTTGTGCCATTGTGTGTGATCTGATCTGTAGTATTCCGCCCACTTTTCCAAGTCAGCTGATGTGCACTTGTCTGTCCGTAGGTGACTCGGGATACCCCAACATGCCGTGGTTGCTGACACCCCTCAGGAACCCTGTGACACCTGCCCAGATGCGCTACAATGAGGCACATGGTCGGACCAGGAGAGTGATTGAGCGGACCTTTGGTCTCCTGAAGAGCCGCTTCCGCTGCCTGGACAAGACCGGAGGGTCCCTCCCATATGCCCCTGCGAAAGTGTGCAAGATTATCATCGTCTGCTGCATGCTCCACAACCTGGCAGTGCGGAAGGAGTTGCCTCTCATCCAGGATGACGATGACCAACATCCGCCACCTGTGGAGGATCCTGGCCTGGACCACGATGCCAGTGACGATGATGATGATGATGGTGATGGTGATGTCCGCACACAGCTCATCACCAACTTCTTTAGCTGAATGTGAGTATCCTGAGGTGTCATGTGAATGATGTGAGTTGGCATGATGTGTGGGTGGTGCTCTGGTGCTGTTGGAGTGTGTCCATGGGCTACTTGACTGGATGTGTGTTGCGATGTGTGGTGACAGGTGGGCTGTACTCCCCAACAGTGTTGACATGCTAACTTGGTTCTGGGTGGGTATCTTGTAACATGTATTGTGCATGAGTTTTGCTGTTCTGTCCTGTACTCCATTGCTTTTGACTGTGTGTCATTTCTGTCCTTCACAGGGTACTTTCAGATTCGTTTGGTCAACTGTGTCCACCGACAACGTGATTGCACATCCAGGCTGGTAGCTGTTGTGTCCCTACAGGTGATGTGCGCCACACCCATGGACTTCCTTCTGTCTACAGTTGTTGACTGTGTGCCCGCTACCAGGTGGGGTTACCTTGCATCTGTAGTGGTTACGGCATGTTGCTACTGTGTAATAAACCTGTGCTTCACTTAGTGATGTGCGTTGTCTGTGGTCACACATTTGACTGCCATTTGCTTACTGCACCTGTGGGCTACTTGACTACAACTGGGAATGGGTGTGGTGTCTGTGCATTGCACCGTCTTCCCTGGCAACATCAGTGTAGGCAATGAGTCAGATGGCCTAGGTGTGTATGTGTTGTGTAGCCCTGGTGGTGTGTCTCCCTCATATGTGTCACGTTGCCTGTACTCACATGCCTGTGTTGTCCTTGCTGTTGCAGTTCGCATACACAGTGTAATTTTGTTGTTCATCATCCCCATAACAGTACCCACGTTGGAATCACGACAGAGGCAAGTATGGTGTATTATTGTGTTTATTGTGATACATCTGTGATAATAGTGCATAGGATGGATTGTGCTGTACATGAATCTTGCAATCCCAAGTTCCTAGATGAATAGAAAGTCCAGGTAGACAGGATCCCCAGTATCGGGGCCACAGTTGTCTGACACATTGTTCCAACTTGTACTCCCCATGCAATGTGTGGGAGTAGTGTTGCCATCAACAGGGTGAACAGTCTGTGCACAAAGGCGAAAATCCAGAACAGGTTCAGGCTTCCTGGGAGTTGCGCTTGGCCATCAGCCTCTCACTTTCCCCTCCTCGGACGACCCCTCTTCTTGGGGGGGGCCCTCAAGTGCAGGCTGCTGCGGTGCAGGGGACTCTCCGCCAGAGTCCTCCTCCCTCCCTGTGGCAGTTGCAGTTTGTTCGGTACCAGATGTTGTTGGCACACAGGGAGGTGTGGACTGGTTGCTGTTCATCTGGCGGAGGCATTGTAAAATGTCCCTGTGCACCGCCGTCATCTCATGTAGTACATCCCACTTGGACTCCACGCGGGTCATGTGGGAGTCCACACGTGACATGTGGGAGTCCACACGTGACATGTGTGACTCCACATGGGACATGTGGGAGTCCAAGCGGGCATGATGGGCAGCCTGCTGCTGTTTGATGTCTCTGAGGAGCCCCACTACCTGGCTGAGCTCTCCGGTGCTGGACTGGTACGCATCAGCTATGCGTACCAGTTGTGGGTCTTCATGCACACCAGCAACGTCTGCAAGCAGCGACCTCTGTCTCCCACCCCTCCCACCACCCCTGCTGACATGTGCAGTGTGTGCAGTTGCACGCACAGATAACCCTGGTCCACCTTGGGGGTTGGTGGTGGTGGTGGTGTCCATGGCCCCAGGTTGGTCCAGGGTCACTGCGCTGGTGTTGTTCCTTATTCTGTCCATGTCGGCAGGGATGGTATTCGTGGTGACAGTCGTTGGAGGGGTGGGTGCAGGGGTGCAGCTGGTGGACCTGCTGGTGCTGCAGCTGGTGGTCCTGCTGGTGCAGCATGTTGACTTGCACCGGATGTGCCAGGTTGTTCTTCATCGTCCGAGGAGGACAGAGGCTGTACGACGCCAGTGAGCTCGGCATCCTCTTGAGCCTGGGACTGGGACTCCTCAGCGTCTGCTGCTGTGTCCCTATCATCACCTGTTTTTGGGAGACACAAACAATGTATGTCATGTTTCTGCAGGCATCAGTGGTTGACACACCTGACAGTTGTGACTGTGCCTCGGGGTGCGGGCCTGTACATTGTATTGTCCTAAGTCGTCACAGTCAGGGGTTGATATTGGTGTGGCACATTGTCCTGCATTATTTGGGCATTTCTATGTATTCTCTGGGGTGTGAACATGGTCTGCATTGATTGTGTTTGGTTGACAGCCAGACCTCCTTCCCACCCACCCACCCACCCAGTCAGTTATCCCACCATGGAACGTGCTTGCATTGCAGGGAGTGGAAGTTGTCTCTCAGGATGTCAGTCAGTGGTGTCCTGCTGTTTGTTGGTGCACAGTTGGCAGCAGGGCCTTGTGCTCCCCGCAGCAGTAGCCAGTGTCAGCCATCTTGTGAGTCCTTCTCCACTCCCTGTGATGTGAGCATGGTTCAGGGTGGTGTTGATGGGCCAGTTGTGAGGCTGAGCAATGTCTGTGACTACGACTCCCATCATGCTATTGCCTCCACCCCCTTCCCAGCATGCCCATGCTTCCTTCCTTTTGACTCTGCTTCCCTGTGGGGTGGGCTGGCTGTGCTGACAGGATGGCTGGGAGTGTTGTCCTGGCAGTTGTTTGGCTAAGAGTCCCAAGAGTGTCCCTGTGCTTCACACAACATAACCCAGGGTGGTGGTGCTTTGTGGGATCTTGTGTTAGGATGGAGGGCATTGCATTCTACCAGGTGGGTACTGTGGAGTTTGTGTTGGGGGGGGGGTGTGAGGGGAGGTGCTGGTGACTATGGTCAGTGCTGCAAGTCCCCCTTCCCACCCAGCCAGCCGGATATCCCACCATGGAACGTGCTTGCATTGCAGGGAGTGGAAGTTGTCTCTCAGGATGTCAGTCAGTGGTGTCCTGCTGTTGGTTGATGTGCAGTTCCCAGCATGCCCTTGTGCTCCCCACGACACAGCAACAGTGTCAGACATCTTTGATGGGCCTTTCTACTCTCTGTGGGATGTGCATGCGTGAGTGTGAGCTTGCTGGGCCATGTGGTGGGGGATGTAGAGCTGTGACTACGACTCCCATCATGCTATTGCCTCCACCCCCTTCCCAGCATGCCCATGCTTCCTTCCTTTTGACTCTGTTTCCCTGTGGGGTGGGCTGGCTGTGCTGACAGGATGGCTGGGAGTGTTGTCCTGGCAGTTGTTTGGCTAAGAGTCCCAAGAGTGTCCCTGTGCTTCACACAACATAACCCAGGGTGGTGGTGCTTTGTGGGATCTTGTGTTAGGATGGAGGGCATTGCATTCTACCAGGTGGGTACTGTGGAGTTTGTGTTGGGGGGGGGTGTGAGGGGAGGTGCTGGTGACTATGGTCAGTGCTGCAAGTCCCCCTTCCCACCCAGCCAGCCGGATATCCCACCATGGAACGTGCTTGCATTGCAGGGAGTGTAAGTTGTCTCTCAGGATGTCAGTCAGTGGTGTCCTGCTGTTTGTTGGTGCACAGTTGGCAGCAGGGCCTTGTGCTCCCCACAGCAGTAGCCAGTGTCAGCCATCTTGTGAGTCCTTCTCCACTCCCTGTGATGTGAGCATGGTTCAGGGTGGTGTTGATGGGCCAGTTGTGAGGCTGAGCAATGTCTGTGACTACGACTCCCATCATGCTATTGCCTCCACCCCCTTCCCAGCATGCCCATGCTTCCTTCCTTTTGACTCTGCTTCCCTGTGGGGTGGGCTGGCTGTGCTGACAGGATGGCTGGGAGTGTTGTCCTGGCAGTTGTTTGGCTAAGAGTCCCAAGAGTGTCCCTGTGCTTCACACAACATAACCCAGGGTGGTGGTGCTTTGTGGGATCTTGTGTTAGGATGGAGGGCATTGCATTCTACCAGGTGGGTACTGTGGAGTTTGTGTTGGGGGGGGTGTGAGGGGAGGTGCTGGTGACTATGGTCAGTGCTGCAAGTCCCCCTTCCCACCCAGCCAGCCAGCCAGATATCCCACCATGGAACGTGCTTGCATTGCAGGGAGTGTAAGTTGTCTCTCAGGATGTCAGTCAGTGGTGTCCTGCTGTTTGTTGGTGCACAGTTGGCAGCAGAGCCTTGTGCTCCCCACAGCAGTAGCCAGTGTCAGCCATCTTGTGAGTCCTTCTCCACTCCCTGTGATGTGAGCATGGTTCAGGGTGGTGTTGATGGGACAGTTGTGGGGGGGGGCAATATGTGTGAGTGCGACTCCCATGATGCTATTGGCTACACTGACTTGGCCAGCATACACAGAATTCCTTCCTTTGAGTGGTCTTCACTGTGTGTTGGTGTTGTTGTGGTGGCTACATGTGTGGATGTGTGTGTTAGTTCTATTTGTGCCACTGCCTAGCTGTAGTTGTGGTTGTGTTTGTACATGTGTTGGCACAGTTGGATGTGACTTTTTTGATGGCATGTGTTGTGTTTATCTGACTGACATACACATTTTGGGATGATTCTGTTCTAGTTGCTGTGTAATTGCTATGAGTGCATGGTTTGACTCTCCCCTTGACAGTGATGTGTGTGTTTTGTGGCAGTTTATTGTGTACATTTGTTGTGTACTCACCAGGCTCTGGGATGTCCTCTAGTCCATATACGCTCACTGGCGGAAGGATGGCCCGCACCTTCTCCTCCCAGGGCCTGAGGTATACTGGCTTGGCAGGAGGGCCACTGCCGGTGTATTGGCTGTTGATGTAGTCTTTCTTGAGCAGCTCCCGGACCCTCCTGCGCACGTCATACCACCTGTTCTGGATGTCGGTCTTTGTGCGCCGACATGGTGATTGGGCGTTCACCCTGTTGATGATCCTCTCCCACATCTTGGTTTTCTGCGACATGGGGGTCTGTTGGACCAGTGTGCCAAACAGCTGTGGCTCCACCCTGAGGATCTCGTCTACCAGGACTTCCAATTCACAATCTAGGAACTTGGGATTCTTCTTGGGGGGCATGGTGATGGGTGGTGATGGTGAGTGATGTGTGTGTTGGTGTGCAGGTGAGGGTGTGTGAGTGTGTGTTTTGCTGGGTGTATGTGAGGTAGGTATTTGTTGGTGTGCTGATGGTGTGTGGCTTGTGTGAGGGATGAGCTGTGGGTGTGTGGTTGCTTTCTCTTGGGTGCTGGCAGTGAAATGGCATTTGCAAAGGCTCATGGTAGTGATTTGTGTCCTTTATATAGGTGGAGTTGTGGGTGTGTCTTTGTTCTCTGTCCCCACCCCCCCCAGTATTTATTGGCTTGGTAATTGCTTGTTTGGCCTTTTTTTGGTTGATTTTTCCTTTGTGCTGTTTGTGTATGTTGGAAACGTTCTTGTGACCGAGTCGGACCGTGCATTGGTCTCGTACGGTGTTTTCCGTTTCGTTCACGCTGTGTTTGTGCAGTTTTGTATGCTGCGTACGCGTCGGTCGCGGTGTATTGTGTTGCTTCGGCTCGGTTTTGTATGCGTGTCGGTCGTACGGCTTGTCCTCCGTCCGACTCGGTCGTGTTTTTCGCGCCTTGCATCGTACTTTGCAGGTTGGAGTTGGCGGGTACGATTCGGTCGGATTTGTTCCGGGTGCGTGTCGGTCGGTTGGATTCGCGTGTTTTTCCGGCCGGATTGCTATTTTCCGAGCGGGTCGGTCGGTCGGCTTGGTTTCCTGACGTGTCGGTCGGATTTATCGCGGCTTGCATCGTACTTGGCGTGTCGGGCGCCACTGGTACGTGTCGGTCGGTATTTTTTCCGGATCCGAGTCGGTCGGTGCTTTTTCCGGCCCGAATCGGAATCGACCCCTAAGTCAAAGTAAAATCCCTTTGGGATATTTTTACAGCATACCAATACTTCAAACAACCTTACTGTCCAACCATTTATTCATCACACTGTGGCCAAGGAATCTGATATAGAAATGTTTATTCAGTATAAAATGCACTCAATTCTAAAAACCATTTAAAAATATGTATACAATCAGTAAACAAATTTTTCATAAACCCTCATTTCATTATTTGTTAAAAATTAACACACTTCACACTAAGTCAATTTAGATTCAATAATCATATATCATCATACATAATTCATGTTAATAGACAGCATAATAAAACCCACACAAGACTAATTTATATACACTTCATATAGGTTATAAAATCATCAAATGTGACAAAATTGATCATACATTATAATACATTCATGAATATATCCCACAATTATTAAAAAAAGGAGAACAAACAAGCGACGCGTTTCGGTGGCGTAGACAGGTAAGCCACCTTCTTCAGGCTTCAAAAAAAGATGCTATTTTTCTCCCCAAACTTTTATATCTGTTCAAAATAAACAATGAAAGAATAGTTTCATGAAAAACACAATTCCTATGCACATACACTAGGACAAACATAACAATATGAGACTCCAGCCATTGATACACTTTCCACCATACATCACAACTAAGTCACATCATCGCAAACTTTCTCCAATTCCTTACATGACCCATAATTACATACTAAACTTTCATTTACCGGGTCATAAACATGACTCTTCTCCCATGTTTTTGAACAAATCATTTGCTTATCATTCTCATGCCACATTCAAAGCTTAAAAGGGGCTATGAGGGAGCGAAACCCACCGCAGTCTGGGCCTCAAAACACTCTTAATGGAGAGGAGATTCTTTTTTGGTCCAATCACGAGGAGCCATTAGCTTCTCACCGTGCTAGAAAAATTAGTTAAAGAACATGAAAAAGTCTTTTTTAAATAACAACCCATGCTGTTCTCAGGGCTGCATATTGATTTGCCTACATCATTTACATACCCTTCTAAGGTGACAATGAGTGTGTGTCACAATAATTTATTCTTGGACTGCTGGTGGCCAATCTTCATAAAATGGTCCACATCTAACATATGGGGTGAATTCCTCAGGTTTCAAAATCAACATCAAACATAACCCTTTTGGTTTGACCTACAACAAAGATGTATAAAAACATTTCTTTAGATCTAAAAAGGCCAGGATAACCCCACTTAGATCCTATTCACTTAAAAGTATGCCCTCACAAAGGACCATAAGCTATGAAATTTCCTGTTTTTGAAATACCTTAATAATCCTAATAGCAGCAACTTCAGGGGTGTGGTTTTAGATTCTTCTATTCTTCCGTTATTCACTTGTTATTTCTTTGACAGAGCTCAAAGTCCTAAATAAAATATACCGTATAATTAACAAATAAAAATTCAAACCAATATAAAGGCACCCTTCCTTTAATTATCATTGAGTTTGTGTAATGCAAATCTAAATCAAAACCATGATCCCAGTGTGATAGACATGATTACAAAACCGGGCAGGCTTCACATAACTCGTGTATCGTGGCATTTGTTCCCCAAAGCGGCGTACTATTTATTAAGCGAACCGGAAGGTAGACGGGCATATCTACTAAGCCATCCAAGTCAGCGTCCTTAAATGCAGGACTACTCAAGGTCAGAATCTCGCTATGCACCGGTAAAGTCTTTATCTGCCCAGCTGCCGCCACACTACTGCATCAGACCACCCATACTCCTTACCGGGATTTAAAAATCTCCGTCTGGAACTCCGGTTCTAGGATACTGCACCCTCACGATCGGGATGCTTAAAAAGCCTCCAGAATCGGAGAAAAGCCCGCCACTTGCGAAGCATAGATAGCATAGCGAGATTCTGACCTTGAGTAGTCCTGCATTTATGGATTGGTTTGGGACACGCTGACTTGGATGGCATAGTAGATATGCCCGTCTACCTTCCGGTTCGCTTAATAAATAGTACGCCGCTTTGGGGAACAAATGCCACGGTACACGAGTTATGTGAAGCCTGCCCGGTTTTGTAATCATGTCTATCACACTGGGATCATGGTTTTGATTTAGATTGGCATTACACGAACTCAGTGATAATTAAAGGAAGGGTGCCTTTATATTGGTTTGCATTTTTATTTGTTAATTATACGGTATATTTTATTTAGGACTTTGAGCTCTGTCACAGAAATAACAAGTGAATAAGGGAAGAATAGAAAAATCTAAAACCACACCCCTGAAGTTGCTGCTATTAGGATTATTAAGGTATTTCAAAAACAGGAAATTTCATAGCTTATGGTCCTTTGTGAGGGCATACTTTTAAGTGAATAGGATCTAAGTGGGGTTATCCTGGCCTTTTTTAGATCTAAAGAAATGTTTTCATACATCTTTGTTGTAGGTCACACCAAAAGGGTTATGTTTGATGTTGATTTTGAAACCTGAGGAATTCACCCCATATGTTAGATGTGGACCATTTTATGAAGATTGGCCACCAGCAGTCCAAGAATAAATTATTGTGACACACACTCATTGTCACCTTAGAAGGGTATGTAAATGATGTAGGCAAATCAATATACAGCCCTGAGAACAGCATGGGTTGTTATTTAAAAAAGACTTTTTCATGTTCTTTAACTAATTTTTCTAGCACGGTGAGAAGCTAACGGCTCCTCGTGATTGGACCAAAAAAGAATCTCCTCTCCATTAAGAGTGTTTTGAGGCCCAGTCTGCGGTGGGTTTCGCTCCCTCATAGCCCCTTTTAAGCTTTGAATGTGGCATGAGAATGATAAGCAAATGATTTGTTCAAAAACATGGGAGAAGAGTCATGTTTATGACCTGGTAAATGAAAGTTTAGTATGTAATTATGGGTCATGTAAGGAATTGGAGAAAGTTTGCGATGATGTGACTTAGTTGTGATGTATAGTGGAAAGTGTATCAATGGCTGGAGTCTCATATTGTTATGTTTGTCCTAGTGTATGTGCATAGGAATTGTGTTTTTCATGAACCTATTCTTTTATTGTTTATTTTGAACAGATACAAAAGTTTGGGGAGAAAAATAGCATCTCTTTTTAAAGCCTGAAGAAAGTGGTTTACCTGTCTACACCACCGAAACGCATCGATTGTTTGTTCTCCTTTTTTTTAATAATTGTGGGATATATTCATGAATGTATTATACTGTATGATCAATTTTGTCACATTTGATGATTTTATAACCTATATGAAGTGTATATAAATTAGTCTTGTGTAGGTTTTATTATGCTGTCTATTAACATGAATTATGTATGATGATATATGATTATTGAATCTAAATTGACTTAGTGTGGAGTGTGTTAATTTGTAACATAAATAATGAAATGAGGGTTTATGAAAAAAAAAATTTACTGATTGTATACATATTTTTAAATGGTTTTTAGAATTGAGTTCATTTTATACTGAATAAACATTTCTATATCAGATTCCTTGGCCACAGTGTGATGAATAAATGGTTGGACAGTAAGGTTGTTTGAAGTATTAGTATGCTGTAAAAATATCCCAAAGGGATTTTACTTTAACTTAGTGTTGGTGAGGTACTGCCACAAAATGCCAATCCTTAGGAAACAATAAAGTGTGGCAGCAATTAAATATTAAAACACAGGGAAAGATGGGTTCTGACAGAAACTCTGGAATGCAACATTTGCAAACCTACATGAGTAAACTGTCATAACAATAGGCTAATGGATTGTTGATCATCTGAACTACTGTCATGGTGGATGTATTTCTCTTCTCAACAGCACGCCCACAAATGCACAGAGCAGCCAATTCTGGACAGAGATGCTAAGAAGCCTGTGTTCCTAACAAGTCCACATCCAACCTTATTGAGAGACCAAAGCTAGGCTTACTAATGTGTCCCTCAGATTTGTTTGTGCTTACGCTCTCAGGAGAATCCATGAAATGCTCAACACGGCGGAGCCTGACTTTGCACTATATTACCTGACCACCCTGTTAAAAGTGTCGGCGGAAATACCCTAAACTCTGAAGGGCCTCATCACACCTGTAGACAGCTGCATCAAATGCTGCTCGAACTTGAGACTGTGGGAGAAACTCTGCCTATAGGAAGCACTGGGAGGCAAACCTGAGTTTACTAATGAACAATTAAAGTGTGCCCAGGTAAACCTCCTCAAAAGAAGCCTTCTATTTAGGGAGGCAGAATCCACACACAACCAAATCTAGCTTAATCCCAAGGAAGCTCAATTCCTAAAAACTGAGCCAAGCTCAGACTGATGGAACTTCCTTGTTACAGGGAAGGGCATGCATCAGGCAAGGCTTGTGTCTAATAACTCATGAAAGTAAAAGGATGACACCCAGGAAGCCAATGGCCATTCTGACTTCCCAGGAAATGAATAGTTCAAAGAAAGTGCAGGGTATGACACAGCTTATGGACAGGCAAACACACCAAAAACTGCCAGGATATGTTGGCTTTCCAGGTACACAAGGAGAAGCAAGAAAGCAGACTCTGGGGCATATTTACAAAAAAATGCCGGCGTGCGGTGTTACGCCAAATTTGGCTATGCCATGCTCCGCCATTTTTAAAACGCAGGGATGCACTGTATTTACAAATATATGGCACATCCCTGTGTTTCACCTGGTTCTGGCACTAAAAAAGCTGCCTAGCGCCAGCTCAGGCATCCTGTCGCCATGTTGCAAGAGTTCCTGCACTGCAGGGGTGATTGTTTATGTGCAGGAAGGGACGCCTTCCTGCACATAAACAATCAATAATGGTGATTTGCTCTTTCTTTGTGTGCTGCAGAATGCAGCACACATAGAACAAACAAAAAATGAGTAGAAACTAATATTTCTCCTCGTATCGCCATTCTGAGACCAGGTATTCCCTGGCATTGGTTTTTGGCGCTGCCCCAGCCTTGTAAATCTGGGGCAGCATCAAAAAGCAATGGGTACTGTGGTGGAATGCCCACTGCAACACCCATTGCACGCCCCTTTGCTGTAGAGGACTGTGGCGGAAAAGGGAATATTTACAAAGGGGCACTAAACCACTTACAGTGGCAAAATGCCACCTTGTAAATATGAGGAGTGGCGCAAGGCCAATGGAGCGTCAAAAAAAGTGACGTTCCGGTGGCAAAAGGGGCTTGTAAATATGACCCTCTATGTCTTTCTTGTCCCCTAGTGAATCAGGGTCCATGACTTTTAAACTGCTCTGTGCTCTAGCCCACCAAACAGTAAAAGTATTCCAGGAAGTCAACCACCAATCCTGCTTCCAGGTGGGCAGGTGATGAATGTGATTGAACTTACCTGTTCGCATGTGGGTGATGACAAGCAAGATCAGGTCGACTCTCAAGGCTGGAACAAACTGGTCTCAGCCTGGTCAAATAAAATTGCTTGAATATTCTGGCTTTCTGCATCTCCGTACACTTTCAGGAAGACTACATTTTGCTGGTTGACTAAATTGTTTATCTCATCCAGGGGAGCCTATTTGTGGTCTGATGAAGCCAAACTATATAGGCTGGCTTAATTTTTTCCTTCTCTAACCAAAGTTAATGGCTAAAGGCCAGCAAGAGCTCTGCCTCTGATAACTGAATGGGGAGTAACTGATGACGTGTAAACCAGGAAGCATCTGACCCACATAGAACCACAACTCCTTCAAAGACATCTGCTTTCAAGCTGCACTTGTGTACACCTTCACGGGCAGTGTATTTATACGTCTACCTGCATGAGGAGCCTCTCTTGCAGTAGTATTTGTTAAAGATCCAGCTAAAATGGTGGAGAGAACGCAAACGCAAGAAAATAGGCAGTGGTTTGGGTTGGAAGATGCCACCGTCCCCTATTCTTGTGTGAGACATCTCCCACCTCAAGCACACACCTTGAAAATTAAACAGCGTTCTTTTGAAAACCATAGTGGGGCGGCACAAGAGTGCCATGAGCCTGAAATACTGCCCTAGTCCTCCAGTGTGCATACAGTGAGCAGGAAATCACAGCCTGTCCCCTGCCTCCCATTCCATATCCCTGCACTTCTGCCTCCCACTAGGGACCATGCAGGTGCCAGCCTCTGTCGATGTCATAGTTCTGGTTCCTTTCATAGGTAGGTTGCACTTCGGTGTTTGATGCATTCTAGAAGATCATTTAAATAAAAATATGGTGTAAATATTTCCCATTTCCTCAATCTTCAGTGCTTTTCCTTTTACTAGAAAGGTTATGACGGACCTTCAGAGAACCAGCGAGCACAACTGGTAGAACACTTCAGAGCCTGACTAAATTGTGCTTTCTGGTGGGCATTGCAAGTGCGCCTCAAATGCTCCCACGTGTTAGTTGGTACAGAAGAAGTATACACTTCTCTCTGGGGCCTGTGACCTTCTTGCCAAGGCCAAAGAGCACAAAGTGTGTGTTACAGCTTTGCCTTACAGCAATGGTAGAGAGAAGTTTCCATAGTCATTCAGCGTCCAGTGCCATTGTGAACTGCACTCTTCCCAGCATGGATTATGTGAAGAGAAAAAATGCCCCAGTGTACTGTATGGAACACTTTATTTATTTATTTGAAGAGTTTTATATAGTGCTGTCTAGACCCGGAGGTATCAGAGCGCTTTACATGAGGTAGAACAGTGTTACATAATTACATCAGTTTCTGGAGCATAGCATAACATGGAAAAGAACAGTGAAACATAATTACACGAGAAACTAAAGCATAGCATAACATAGAATAAATTCCTATGGGGCATAAAAGGTAGTGGGGGGAATGTAAAGGGGTTGGCATGTAGATCAGGTCAGGCAGACCGGCAAGGTGGAAAGTAATTCAGGGGACACAAAAACGTCAGGGTGAACGAGTCAACAAACCGGTTAGGGAAGGCGTTACGGGATGCAAGCAACTGTGGGCCAAACCTGTAAGGCAGGTGAGGCGAGTAACAGTGCCCGTGTCCGGAGGGTAGGTGACGGCTGAGGGGGAGATCCACAGCCAATCTCCTCTACAGCTACCTAGGCAGCTCCACCCGGCAATGGCCATGCTGCTGGGGCTCCGCTGTCTGAAGATTCCAGTAGTAACGGCAGTAACACAAATGCAGGAAACGGTTAACCAAAAGTGTAGTGGGGGATGGGGCATTAAGCCTGAAGTAGGAAATTAAATCAAGAAATCCTGCGTACCAGCTAAGAAAAGAGGTTAATATCAGGGGTCCCATTAAAGTCATATATGCAGATCCTTAGTCCGGTCGGGGTCACAGCATGGCAGCACCAGGGGCCGGCATCACTCACTGGGCTGGAGTGGTCTGGCTGCGGAGAGGGCCAAGTAGAAGGGCACAAAATGGCTGTCCAGAACTGAACCATTCACCGATAAAATGTCTGTGAGGCTCCCGATGGCAGAGACCGTCCGGAGGCGCAAAAGCCAGGCTGCCGGACAAAAACAATGCAGCATGCGGCGAAGTCCCAACACATGATCGCCACCACCGAGAAGGAAAGGACTCCTGTGATGCTACAACGCTCTGCTCTTCAGAGGCTGAGAAGCCATTCTCAGACTGCAGGGGCAATTAACTGTGCAGGAACTCTGGGTGGAGGGATCCACACAAACTGCAGGGACTCTAGCAGAGTACATTAGAGCTCAGAGACAGTGACGTGCGGGCTCCCCATGCACAGTAAAGTTAGAGATCGTTCTGCCCGCACAGGACATCCTGATTATTGCTGGGCTTCCTCACGCTTGCAGGTAAAGGACTCCTGAAGCGTGGCACCTCTTAAAAAAGCTCCTGCGTCTGCAACAACATGCTCCACCAGGGTCGCCGCCATCTTGCCCCTCGCCACTTGCCATGTACCTGCAACTGTTCAGGAATGAAGTACAGAGTGGGCACCCGTCCATTAATAGTATAGTTGATTGTACAAGAGGCATGGGTGAGGATCATACTCTCAATACATTGTACCCCTAAAATATGAATATACATTCAGTGCATGAAAGAATTACCTGAAATAACTGTGGTGGAACACCTCAAGAACAGCCTGTCATTTGAGTCACTGCATTTCTTTATTGTCCTCATCTGTGTC